>WSTV01000215.1:2726-46495 GCA_019632285.1 Tulasnella sp. 332
GACACACAGAACCAAAACCAGGACTAGGCTTTCAACGCTACTTGGTCTGCTGGTCTTTTCAAAATGGCGACAACGAAGCTCGCCTTTCCACTCCCTTCTCTCTCTCCGACAGCGCTCTCCAATACCGCATCGTTATTCCGTATCGTGACATTATGCTTGATATCCGGGGCAGCCATCGCGTCAAGATTGTTCGCGGTAATAACGTTTGAGAGTATCATCCACGAGTTGTACGTCTGGATATTGGACTTACTGAACCGTAACATCCATTAACGCGCTCATTTCGTCTCTTTTGCAGTGACCCTTGGTTCAACTTGTAGGCAGCACTACACTCATTATAATTCTTTGCCAGAATACTCATCCTGTATTTATTAGCCGTGCTACAAAAGTCCTGGCGTCTGAAGGATTTTATGTGAGCCGCTCTTATTATAGCCTTACATCCACGTATACTCATCACACCCTCCATTTAGGAATTCTGGAACTGGTTCGACCCCACAGCATGGTATCCACTTGGTCGTGTTGTTGGTGGAACGATCTATCCTGGGCTTATGGCTACCAGCGGCGTCATCTACAATGTCCTGCACTACCTCAATCTGCCTGTCGACGTTCGCAACGTTTGCGTCATGCTCGCCCCTGGATTCAGCGCCCTCACTGCTTGGGCTACGTATATGTGAGCAGTAAGACTGGTCTATTTATACGATTGTTACGCTGACAAGAAGCGTAGGTTCACCTGCGAGCTGAAGGACCAATCGGCGGGTCTACTGGCTGCTGTCTTCATTGGTATCACTCCAGGATACATCTCCCGTTCTGTCGCTGGGTCGTACGACAACGAAGCCATCGCCATCTTTCTCCTCATGTTCACGTTCTACCTATGGATTAGGGCGATGAAGGATGGTAGTGCATTCTATGGTGCTGTGGCAGGCATCTTCTACTTCTACATGGTTGCTGCTTGGGGTAAGTCTTCATCCCATGACGACAAGAAAGTACACTAACTCTGGATTTGCTGATGCAGGTGGATACGTCTTCATCACAAATATGATCCCTCTCCATGCTCTTGTCCTTGTCATGATGGGACGCTTCAACAGTCGCCTCTACGTCGGGTACTCCTCTTGGTATGCCATCGGTACTTTGGCAAGTATGCAGGTACCGTTCGTCGGCTTCCAGCCCGTTAAGACCAGCGAACACATGGGCGCTTTGGGTAAGTAGTTGTTCTGTCTTATTATGTGTGGATTGCGAGTTTAACGGGAATCACATACCAGGTGTCTTCGGCCTGTTGCAACTCGTGTCGTTCTCTGAACTGGTTAGGTCACACCTTGCGTCCAAACAGTTCCAAACCCTCCTCCGTTCGGCGGTTGTGCTCATCGGTCTTCTTGGCGCTGGTATGGTGGGCCTTATGACCATGAAAGGATGGATCGCACCATGGACTGGTCGATTCTACTCGCTATGGGACACCGAATATGCCAAGAAGTAAGTGTAAATGTTTTACATGCCACTTTGCGGGATCTGACGGCTACACGCACTGTGATCCTCAGATACATTCCCATCATTGCCTCCGTATCTGAGCATCAGCCGACTGCCTGGCCTTCCTTCTTCATGGATCTGCATTTCCTCGTCTGGATATTCCCTGCTGGTGTCTTCCTCTGCTTGAAGGAGATGAGGGATGAGCACATGTTCGTTATCATCTACGCAGTGATGGCGAGCTACTTCGCCGGTGTCATGGTTCGCTTGATGTTGACCCTCACCCCGGTGGTATGCATCACTGCGGCCATCGCGGTGTCCACTCTCTTGGATACGTACACCGATGCGGCCCAGCCCAATGACCAGACCGAAGCCCAGGCTGAGCTGGCCACCATCGATGATGCCGCCAGCGTTGTCAGTGCTGCTCCCAGCACTTCGTCAGGAGCACCCGCTGCCACTCCCAAGAAGGGAAAAAAGAGTCACAAGGGCGAAGCAGCAGCTCCTGCCTTCAGCACCAGTCACCTCACTCCCAGCACCTCCGGGCCCGTTCCTGCCGCCGAACATGCACACCACTCAGCAGGTGAGCTGAAGAAGCCTGGGATCCTGTCCCTCGATACTCGGTTCTGGACAGTGGTCAATGTCATCTTCCTCCTTTCGTACTTCGTACTTCACTGCACCTACGTGACCTCCACCGCGTACTCTTCACCCTCCGTCATCCTGTCATCCAAGAACCAGGATGGAAGCATGCACATCATTGACGATTTCCGCGAGGCCTACTACTGGTTGAGACAGAACACGGCCGAGGACAGCGTGATCTGCAGCTGGTGGGATTACGGATATCAGATTGCGGGTATGGCGGATCGGCCGACGTTGGTAGACAACAACACCTGGAATAACAGTATGTCAACGATGCTTATCTGGATTTGAAATCCGCTGATAGTATTTGGAATCTTAATGCAGCACATATTGCTACCGTGGGGAAGATCATGGCGCTGCCGGAAGACAAGGCGTACCCCATCCTTCGAAAGCACGATGTGGAATACGTCCTCGTGATCTTCGGTAGTCTACTCGGCTACTCTGGAGATGACATCAACAAGTTCTTGTGGATGGTCCGTATTTCGCAAGGTATCTGGCCTGACGAGATTCAGGAGAAAAACTATTTCACCCCGAGGGGCGAGTACAAGATGGACAAGGATGCGTCGGTAGCGATGAAGGAGAGCGTTATGTACAAGACGAGCTACTACAAGTACGTTATTGAGTTGTGTCGTGGTTATCGACTAGCTTCGGGGCAATCATTCACACGTTCTGTTTTGAAGGTTTGCAGATATGTTCCAAGGCGGTCGAGCCATGGACCGAGCGAGGAACCAGGAACTTCCTCAACAAGGCCCGACTCTGGATTATCTCGGTACGTCTACTGCCTCACTGATCTTGATGTATTTGGCGTGTTTCTTGATATGCTACCTCTATATTGCAGATGAGGCTTTCACATCGGAGAACTGGCTGGTCAGGATCTACCAGGTGAAGAAAGACGACATCCTGGGGCGCGACCACAAGACCGCCAACGCGTTCGCGGACGGGAAGAAGCGTAAGCGAACAAGGCCTATGTCGAGGAGGAGAGCGCTGGTAACCAAGAAGTAGTTTGTAACCCCATGCTGTTATACCCCGTGCATCAATCCAAAAACGCACTGGTATTTTCCGCAAAAGTGAGAGACAGATGAGAATAAAATTGCGAGTCAATTTATTACAAAGACAATTCGAAAGCATAAGCATAAGCTAGAATGAGAATGGTACATGTTATAGAGATGGATGCGATGGGATTAAAGGGAAGGGAGACGGACGACGCTTGCGGTTGGTCGAGCTGCCTAACAAATGAGAAAGAGGTCAGTGAACCTCCGTGCTTAAATAGTGCAAGAAACGTACGCCGTAGTCAACGAGCAGGTAGGAGGAGAGCCCATCGTCGCTAGGACCAGGGCCGCCCATCATCGACGGGGCCGATGGTCTTCTGCTGTTGGTCGCGTAAAGGTAGGAATCCTGCTTGGAGATGACTACGAGGGCTTAACACTGACCATTTTATCCATTGACCTTTCAACGACCCACCTCTTTCGATCCATCCGTTGTCATCCCTCGGACCAAAGACCGTGCCGCGCGCTCGAATGAGAAGCCAGTGCCGGAGCCGTTCTGAAGTGGTGCCCAGCCAGACGTCGCCTTGCGTTGAAGGGCCATTCTGCGTGGCCTTTTTTGACCGTCTTCTGCACCAGCGGAGTCGACGGCCGTCGTCGATTCGGGTGTCGCGTTCTGTCGACGCTCCTCCTCCAATCTTCGTTCAGCCTCCAGTCTGCGTTCGGCTTCTGCGGCAGCATCCCTGAGACGTGCCTGCTCCTCTTGTTGATGAAGTTTTGCGAGGGCGATACGGTCGGCTTCGGCTTTGGCCGCACGCTGTTCGGCTCGGTGAAGCATCTCCATCGCCTCCCTCTCAGCGGCCGCGGCTTTGGCTTTGGCAGCTTCTTCTTCTTGGGCCATCCTCTCCATCTCCTTGACCCTGTTCTCCAAGCGTTCGATCTCCTCGAGACGTATCCGCTCTTCTTCATCTCGTCGTTGCGTTGCCTGACGCTCGGCTTCAAGTACACGCTCCTTTTCGGCCTGCTCCCGAGCGGCGCGTTGCTCAAACTGGAGGCGCTTCTTGCGCTCGTTTTCAGAGCGCAGTTTCGCCGTTCGTTCCTCGATCAAGGCGGCCTCCCGACGCAGCTCGAGCTCTCGTACTTTCTGCTCCAAAAGCTGAACCTCTGCAGCCTGTAGGCGTTCTTTCTCTCGCTTCGCTGCAGCCACCCGCTCCTCTTCTTCCTGACGGTCCCGATCTTCCCTTTCTAACCGCGCTTGCTCCTCCAATGCTTCTAGGCGAGCGGCCTCCTCGTCTTCCTGGCGCCATCGTTCTTCCTCTTCACGTTGGGCGAGGAGCTCGAGACGTTCCGCTTCGGCCTGTCGGATCCTCGCTTCAGCCAATGCAAGACGTTCTTGGGCTTCGCGGCCGGCCACCATCGCCCTTTCTTGGGCAAGCATTTCCTCTTTATGCCTTGCTTCCTGAGCTGCCTCCATCTCCCGTACTCTCGCTGCTAGCTTCTCCATTTCGGTAGCTCGCCTCTGTTCATCTTTAGCACGACGATCGGCAGCTTGTCTTTCCATTTCCGCCAGACGCTCTCGTTCCGTACGGGCCTTGAGCTCCAGTTGCTCTCGTCGTTCTTGCTCAGCCGCAGCCCGTTGGCGTTGCTCCTCCTCACGTGCACGTTCGCGCTCTCGTTCTTCATCTTCCTCGAGCTGATGTTGACGCTCAGCTTCTGCTTGTTCGTCCAACTCTCGTTGTAGGGCCTCCTCTTCACGTCGGAGTTTTGCGGTCAGCTCCCTCAGCCTCTCTTCATTGGCATTCACTTCGGCTTGTGCAGCCTTGGCATTCTCCTCTTCCTCCTCTCGCTTCTTGGCGATGGCCTGGCGTTGAGACCAGCTGATCGGGGCAGGGGAGGTACTTTCACCGCGACGAGCGTTTTCGAGGATCGCCTGCTTTGTACGTTCATCGTCCACACCTACGCTGTCGCGGCGGCGAGCGGCGAAGCGTTCACCCCAAGTCATGCCTCGATTAGGTATAGGACGCGTGGAGGCCGGTTCAGCTGGATGTTCGAAAGGATCGGGAGATGTCCTCGATTCGGGCATTGAGATATACGCTTTCGGCTGCGGCATTGAAATGGAGACGGGTGAAGAGACGGGGCTGGATAATAACTTTGTTAAAGAAGTCAGCTGATGTACAAGCGGTGTTTCGAGTTTGTGGTCGCTCACTATGGGTCCCGGACTTGTGGTCCTCGTCCCTCCCATATCAATTCGGGTGCTTCCAGTATACTGGTTCTGCAGGGGTCGTGCACTCGGTGCCATCGTTTCTCGGCGGAACATCGACTTCTGCGGAGCACCACGCGGGGCATCGCCAGAGGTACCATGGCCAACGAGTTTCTTCATAATCTCTTCCGGAGAAAGGTCCTCCTAAAGCCGGCCAAAATACAGTGGTGAGAACCGAAACAAAACCAAAACTTTGCAACTTTACTGACTCGGTGTAAAGCGTTTAAAGTGAACTGGGCGCCCCTGAGAAAGCCTCCGATTGCGGTTGAGTTCATTGCTGTAAAGATCACGGTTACTTTCAATTTGGATTGTCAGAACTACGGGTTTGCTTGCCGAAGAAACGCCTGGCTTTTGGGGGTGCGTCCTCCCCGCACCAATTAATGAGAACTACAGGCGTAAAAACGTCAGAACCAGATGCATAAGAGTCCTATGACGTGCATACCAAATTTATCGCCGTGAGCCTTCAAAGGAAACGTCAGTTTGGGTGGTATAAACATAAACATAATGTGCAGGACTTACTCGAGGATCCTCGACGCGAGCATACGCATGCTGTTCACTGAATGACATAGCGTTAGTCCATAAGTAGGGAGAGGAGCTGCGTAGTCCACCTACCGAGAGTCGGAGAACCTCGAGCAGAGTTCGTCCAACCCACCTGCACCAGTCTCTTGGACAATGAGATCCGTAGAGCCATCTCGGACGGTGTAGAGAGCCCATTCGTAGTTTGGATCTCCACTGCGTACGGCCTGATAGGCCCGGTCAAGCTCCTTTCCGGACATTCGAATGACGAAAGACATGGTATGATGACAGTGGTATAGGTGATGGTAGAAAGGCCTAAGATTGCGATCAACGCAAGTATTTAAGGGTTAGAATTGGGGAGTGAGGACGTGAAGAGGATATGTGGAAGAGTAATAAGCTAAGAGGTGATGAGAGTAAGGAGTAATGATATAGTCCTGGGCTCGTCGGTTCACAAAGCAAGATCAAACGATTGCAATGCGTTGAAGTCCAGGCAAACGCACACTCTGCCGCGATGTGGGTGTGAGGCACTCGTGGAGTTAGGTTAGACCGGTTCAGAAAATCGTCTAGAGGCCGAGGTTGGTGAGATGGAAAGTGGACTTGAAATGCTGTGTCAAGACATGCCGCAGCCTCGTGTTGAGGGGTTTTGCGAGCTTCCACACGTGTTTAATGTAGGTCTATCGTAGGTCGGGAACCGCAGATTCTCCAGACTTTCACATCCGCAGGTGATGAGATAATCCGGGTCAGATCAGATGTATATGTTGTGTGGAGTGTCGGTGAGGCCTAGACAGACGGCGAGTGCCTTCAACCTTGCTCGTAGAGCATAACCTTCATTCGCTTTACCAAGCTCTTTCTACCCATGTTCTAGGATCTTCTATCGCTCGAATTTCTGAGTAAGTAATGACTTCTATTATATGTGAACAGCCGTCCTGATTAGGGCGTCTACAGCTTGAAGAGGATATTACAAGCCTCAACGCGAATATAGTGGTAAAATAATATGCCTTAACCGACGGATTTAGAACAGCCAATCCAGAGTGACTATATTTCGTAAAGCTGAAGTACATATCAGATTGAAGAGAATGAAGATGAGCGGGTCAGCAGTTTAGATCATAATTTCAGACCCTGTGAATCAATCATCCTGACCTGGACCACAACGCCATCATCCCGCTATACAAAGTGAGCGGGGTTCAGACACATTCGCAATCTGGATAGGATTCTGATCGCTCCTGTGCCAAACCTTCACATAGCTACATCGCCAAGCGGCCAATCTCGCCTGAATACTCGCTGCAGGACGCGTTTTAGAATAGATCTGTTGATATGTCTGAAGCACCACTGGTCGTCGATAACGGAACTGGGGTGTGTAAACTACTCGCCAAGCTTCTGAAGCAAACAGGATCTTTAATTGTTTTGGTGGAATATATAGTTCGTCAAAGTCGGATATGGTGGATCCAACTTCCCCGAGCATGGTGAGTGACGACGACCATGAAACCCAATTGTCAGTATGATCTAAAAGATGTATCCTCTGCAGTCTTCCCGTCGATAGTAGGCAGGCCAATACTTCGTGCGGAAGAACGTCTCGGTGAGCTCCAGATACACGACATCGAGGTTGGGACGAGGGCGGCGGAGCTGCGGAACTATCTTCAGATCTCGCAGCCCATGGAGCACGGCATCGTTAAAAACTGGGAGGACATGAAAATTCTTTGGGACTACACCTTTGCGGAGAAGCTAAAGGTCGATCCTCGTGGGAGGAAGGTATTGTTGACCGAGCCTCCAATGAACCCAAAGGCGAATCGGCAGAAGATGTGCGAGGTTATGTTTGAGGAATATGGCTTTGGTGGCGTGTATATCGCCATTCAGGCCGTGTTGACGTTGTATGCGCAAGGTAAGTATTCAGATGTTTTCAATGAGCCCCAATCTTTAGTGATTGACTCGGTTAGGTTTGACAACCGGCGTCGTGGTGGACTCTGGCGATGGTGTCACACACATTGTACCTGTCTATGATGGATTCGCTCTGCCGCATCTGACCAGGAGATTGGATATTGCTGGCCGTGATGTCACTCGATATCTCATCAAGCTGTTGCTCATGAGAGGCTACGCATTCAATCGCACGGCCGATTTCGAGACAGTGCGAGAGATCAAGGAGAAGTTGTGCTATGTCAGGTGAAAGCGGTTCGCTGACGTCACTGAACATCCGATGCTAAGTCTATTCCACAGTTATGATCTAGGCCTCGACTCTCGACTGGCAGAGGAAACAACCGTGCTCGTAGAGAGCTACACAGTGAGCCCACATGCCTGCTTGTTAACCCTAAGAGTGACAAGCTGATTGAGTTCTTCAGCTTCCTGATGGCCGGATAATCAAAGTCGGGTCTGAGCGGTTTGAGGCCCCGGAATGCATGTTCCAGCCTCACCTAGTAGACTTGGAGCAGCCGGGAGTGGCCGGTACGCATCATCATCACCTCAATACTTTGCTATGCCTGACTCATTGTCTAATTTGTTTAGAAATGCTCTTCCAAACAATCCAAGCCGCAGCCGTAGACACTCGTAGTCAGCTGTATTCACACATCGTCTTATCCGGTGGCTCCAGCATGTATCCTGGCCTGCCGAGTCGATTGGAGAAGGAGATGAAGCAGCTGTACCTCACGCGGGTTCTTGGAGGGGATCCCTCGAGGTTGAATGTGAGATTAATCCTTTTGTTATACCTGTGTTCAAAAGCCAAGGAGGCTAATAGCAGTCCTACAATCACCAGAAATTCAAGATCCGCATTGAGGACCCGCCACGTCGGAAACACATGGTCTTTCTCGGTGGCGCAGTGCTCGCGGATATCATGAAGAATCGCGAAGAGTTCTGGATCTCCAGCCAGGAGTGGCAGGAGTCGGGCATCAGAGCCCTAGACAAGCTCGGACGTTCAGATTAATCATCCCTGATACGCTTCGCGTCTTATATATCATCTACTTGAATTACGCGTGTAAAGCAACGCTATAGTCCATTAGGGCCATCCATTTGCACCGACAATTGTGCTGCGTGTCGATGCTGAGGGCTCAGGACCGTAGTAAAGGTAAGCCACGAGGTCGTATCACATTTTGCCTCTGCTGATCGCGACCTCATGGCTGTTGCACACCAGACGCCTCATAGCAGTATACCCTGCCTGCTGGTTGTTCAAATTGGATTGGATCCGTAAGGCCGTGTGCAAGTCGCTTGAGCTTCGGCTGCACGCCAACGCAAAGCCTGGGCTACGCACAGCAACTGAGGATAGCTTCTTGCAATTAAAAATATTCTTTACAATTGGAGGAAGCCTATACCTGAAATGGTAGCCTAAGGGGCGATGCCAAAGAAGACACAAGAGAAAGATGGTTACGAACAATACAATCGCGTCGCGCGCGTTGTTTCTTCCGGTGGCAGACCGACCGGGTCCCGCCCTTGGTATTTGCACCGACCATTTACCTACCACTCTTGATCCTCGCGTCGTCTACCGCCTGTTCCCCCCCGGTTGTTGCCATCCGATCTAGCCACCAAACCTCGACGAACTTGACACGGGAAACCTGAAGGAATCTCAGTTGACGGCCCCGCCCCTCCACGTCCTTAGAGCGCCACCCGTCTTTTTTCCACATAATTCGGACTTTGCGAAACACTTCCCCTCGGACAAGGACTAGAAATTGGGACTCTTAAGTTGATGGCAGAGGCTGTCTTTGATGGCTCTCATCCACTAGATCAATATATTACTGGTGAGTGCCAGTTTTGTTTTGGACCAGGGGCGATGCGGACATTGCATGATCAATCACTCATCGCTACCCTCCCTGCTCTCTTTTGACTGTACAGAATCGCTCAGCGACGCATTCTACATGACTATACCGGGTAGCTCGGAGGATTTTACGACCAACTTGCCTGAGAACGCTGCCGCCGAAACAGCGAGCAGCAAGCTCTTGGGCCCCATCGTCCGGTATATTATTCAGGTATGCTCTCCGCATCCAGTCTGCTATACGAGATCTTCCTTGCTGTCATGAATGTCAGACGAAACTCACTATGCGTTTCCTGTCCCAAAACAGGCTTTTGCCGCTCTTGCCGCCTACGTCCCTGACGCCGACACGCCGACACCCTCTACAGACTTCGCAGAACGGTTCAAATATATCATAATATCATCGTCACTCCTTGAAGCTTCTCTGTCCCCATCATCAGCAAACCCGGCCGTGGCCAAATTTCCTCCCCTTCCCCTAACCGCCCCGCCAACATCACGTACCAGGCCTCAAACGAGGGCCCATCAGCTCTCGCGCCAAAGCAACCACTCACGCTCCAACTCTGGCAATCAACCTAATATCAAATATTTATTCTCTCCCTCTTTCACCAGACCACCTTCATCAGAACAACTATCATCATATTGGCACACAGTCTATGCGTCCTTTGCAACACCAAGGAATACGTCTATCGCAGCAGCAATCCTCGCTTTTGTTTTGAATGGTTATGTTCTCCTCGGGGTCCTCGCTTCCCTTGCACTGAAAACCCCTCCGTCGGCAGAGGCAGAGCAACAACAGGATGTTCAGAGGTCGTCCTTCGAGTCCACGCTGGACGGCCTCAACCTCCTGATCGGAGCTTCCAATGCGTGGGGATCGGTTGTCTATGAAGCCATAAGTACATTGGAACAGGAAGAACGAAGGTGTGTTTATCTCGTTCACCTATGTACTGGCAGATGCTGATATGGGCACATCCCCCCAAAGAATCTTTTACGGACCATCCACACCGCACTCCCCTTCTTCGTCGCTTCGCGTCGCCCTCAGCTCCACACTCCAAAGCACACAGTCCCATTCTGACAATATCCGACAGCTGTTTGCTCCCCTCACCTCATCTTCACAGCTGGCACAGCTGTCCGAGATGTACGCTCCCCCGCCTCCACAACCAAAGGCCTCTACACCGTCAAATGCGTCTCACCCTCGACCGCAGTCCTCACCTTCCGCCAAGTCAAATCGGATGAGCCTCATGTCATCATCGGTGTCAGTGGACATGAAACGCGCTAGGACCATGAAAAATGCGGACAAGAGGATGACATGGAGTGGGGCGAACGGTGGTCGAGCGATCCAAAGGCGGCATTCGTTGCAAGGGTTGAAGGTGGATGACATCGGCTCGCGAGGCGCTTGGAGTCCCAATCCAAGCTCCTCTAGCTCCACATCACAATATATACCCTCCCCCTCGTCCCAAGCGAGATATGGATCGAAAGCTAGATCTAGTCTCGCCGACATCCATGATGAGGAGTCCGATGAGGTGCTAACGCTGGATATATCGGCTGAAATGGTGTCGGTAGGGGTGTCCATGATGGCCCTTAATGGATTCGAGGACACTATGGAGGATAGTTCCAGACTCGGCTCTTCAATGCCTTCAACCCCTGCTAGAAAACCGTCTCCCGCGCCTCGAGAAGACTCGTATACGGCCACACCACCAATGATCAAGAGACGGAGGCGGGGGAGCTCAGTAACTAGGTCGTCTGCCGTCCCCAGCCCAAAGGACGTTCTGAGACGACCTATCACGGCTGACGGACTTCAACACCGGACGCTGCTGAAGTCCCACTCCCACAATCATCTCTCCGTCACACCCCCGCCTCCAGGTGGCTCTCCCTCCAGGTTAAGCTTGGTTCAAACTACGCGGCATCCTCTCAGCTTGGCTGCGTTACACGAGCAGCTGCAGACCGCCATGGCGTCGAAGCGGTTTACGGCTGCACATCTGCTGGCGTTGAGGTTCGGAGATGCTTCTCGGTCACCGTCAGTGCAGGAAGGAGAAGAAAGGGAAGAATTGGAGTTGTTGGATGGAGAGGACGAGTCGTATTGGGAGGATGTGAGGAGTGTTATGGAGCTTCTGACCACGGCGCTGGAAGATGCGGCCGCGGAGTTGGGAAACGCTGTAGATGACAGCTCAAGAGAGAAGGCGAGGGATATGGAGGTTTCTCCCATGGTGGCGCAGTTCCCGGCGCAGCAGCACAACAATGAGAGAAATATATCCAGCCCTCTCAGTCTAAGATCGCCGTTCATGGACTCGACGACAACGTTTGCACCACCGAGCTCGATCAACGGACGGCTATCGCAGCTGTCGACCCTGTCAGTCGGTTTTGCTCCGCTACCGACACCGTTATCACGCTATGTGGCGCACATCGACATGCTCGGGAAGGCGTTGGACGACGCTCGGCTTCAGCTTCAGGCGTGTGCAGCGTTGATCGAGCAGCCTCAGATGTCACCATTAACGCGGTCATCGCCCGGAGGGGTTTCGCCGAATTGGACGACACAGCGACCTCCCATCGAGGCGACGCTCCTAGCCTGGGATGGGCTGCGGAAGGATCTAGGCGTAGCTGTGCGGGAATGTGAGCGTGGTCGGGGCTCGTTGATAGACCACGTGAAGCGTCAGACCGCAGCGCAGCTCCCACCTACCGAAGAATTCCTGGACCTCGCAGACTCGGAGGATGGTGTACCCGCCCTAGCTCATGATCACTCGAGCAACGACGCTGACGTCGACTCGGACGATCGTAATCACAATTTACTTCCTGTACACGAGGCGATCTACGACTCTGCGGCGGTCGAAGGGCTCGAACTTCGGTCACCCGTCATCGCCGGGACTGACGAGGCCATGCAGCGATTGATGATGGAGGCGGATCCACGGCTCGCCCTTGGTGTCGAGCAGGTCTTCACTTACGACTCGCGACAGGATGGAGAGTCTTCCATGGCCTTGCCCAGTCGGGAGAAGAGCAAGCTCAGCAGGGCAGAACGGATATCTCAGATGAAGGCCAAGCGAGAACAATCTCAGTCGTCATCCAGTGGTTCATCGGTTGACACATGGGGTCCTGGAGGGGAGGTCGTGCAGGAGTTGCAATCTGTCATTTCCCGAGTCCATGAGAAGCGCAAGGGAATCGCGAGTCAGCGGTTGTCCATCCTTGGCGAACTCGTCACCAGCCCCGAGCCGAGTCCACCTATCGCCTTTGCGGCAGCGACGGACCCTCTTCTAACGATAGGGACTGCTGCGCCCCGGGCACGATCCCCGCTTTCTGCCGGGGAGTGTGAGATGGACAGTGCGGTTTCCCCAGCAGTAGGGATCGGCGTGGCGTTATGAGGACGTTATCGGCATGTAGTGTTGTGGGCTTGTGCTTTCTTTTTTCGCGTATCCATCACTGTCTGATACCTCTTATTTTTTCTGGATACTTAATTCGCCGTATATACCAGTTCTACCTTGTAGCCTTTTCATGTCTTCTGTTTAGAATGAGCCTTGAGGTGGATTAATCACGCGTCTAGTCTGATGTTGTCCATACGTAGAGATGGCCTGTGGAGTGCTCGGTTATTGCACTATGCACTGGTCGGAGGCAGTTCGCTCTCCACATTCCGCCTAGCAGTCCATGCTACAAAGCGACGTGTCCGCTGTGTGGTGAGCACGCACCTGCAGCATGGTAAATTGATGCTGAATGGGAAGAAAGAGAGAAGAAAAGGGTGTGTCAGCAGTGCTGCTCACAGGAAAGATCAGCCCAGTATATTTTCCCGTTCGACAACGTGTGTTCGAGATCTGAATCCTGAGCGACGTTATCCACAAGAATCCTTGTGGCGTCCATGACACACAGTTTAAGTAGGACCTTCTGGATGTGGAAAACCATTGGTTTGACCAAGTCACTAACGAGAAAAATCAAAGAGCTATACCGAATCTTCACTGGGGTGCGTACACATGTACAGCAATCTGATCCTCTCTAACAGGGCCCACAACTTGGGTTCTGTGTTGGGAGTGGAAAGGATAGCATAGCATGACATGGCGAACCAGTCTGTGAGGTCACGCCCAGTGGTCAATTCTGGATCCATTGTCTAACCCCAACATTCTGAGAAAATGGTTTTTGGCATTTCAACGTTGTACACACCAATAAAGAAAATAGAAATGAACTCCCTCTCCTCACCTGAAACAGAGGTGTATGAAAATCTTGTCAAGACTGGAAAACGAGCTTGGCAGTTTTCCTCTCAGTTTTCCACATACTGCAGATCTACGTTGGAATTTGAGCATCTCGTATTTCATGGTGGAAAGGATGGGATATAATATCCTATATGTGAGAATGCATGCATGCATGGGGAGTAAAGTTGGTTCTTTTTTTTTTTCAAGCACAAGAGAAAGTCTCGAACTTGCTGCTCAAGGGGTAGGATCATTGCTCGATATTAATTATACGCATCGAGTATCTCCTTTGCGTCTTGGACGTTGTGAGCTACAGATATGAGCTTGTTGGTGCTGTCGCACAACTCTTGGGCCTGTGGTACCAGCCGACAGGGCTGCTGAGCGTTCTGACGGTCACCGCAGATGCATCGACCCAGTGTCTTGATCATATGGCCGATGAGTGAGGTCGGTGGCCACTCGGGTTCGGAGAGGCTGGTCAGCTGTTCGAGAAATCGCGATGCCTCGAGTTGGTATCGATACGGTGCGCAAGATGCGGTCTGGGGGAAAGCAATAAGGTATACACCTTATCCTTTCTTGCGGGGGTGTTTGTGGTCTTGTGCTTGGGAAGTGCCCGCTGGGTGCGGTGCGAACGGTATCTCGCGAAGATATAGGCTCGCGATTCTCGTTGGAGAAAGGAGAGTCGAATTTCTTAATCTTCTGTAGGGGAATAATGTGCCGTGTAAAGGAAGGGTTTTTAGAATCAGTCTGAGATGCCCTGCCCAATGTTGAAGAGCCTTGACGAACCCCGATATCAAGGCTCGGTGATATGGACGAAGACGGCATGTGCGCCATTGGTCTTGTATATCCACTCTCACTGGTTCACCCCGCCTCGAGTGGTGGCTTGTCCGGGATCTCCGATATCTTTGAGGTGAATTGATCACGCATCCAATCTAGTATCATCTGAGATGGCCTATGAGGAGTGTTCGGTAATTGCAGTGTGCACGGCGCCGGTCGCCGCGTTGCTGTGCCTTGCTGCCGCAGTTGCAACCTCGACCAACTATTCTTAACTCTTGGCACGCATAGATGCGACTGCGACCCTTATAGACCCACCACCTTGCCCTTCCACCACCATACTCTTTACTCTTCCACTCATCTAACTACATCTTTGAATCCCAATCTTTCTCACTTCAACTGGAGATGCAAGCCATCTCACTTCTCCTTTGTGTCTCTCTGGCAGCCGCGGCGAGCCCCAACTATTCCCGTCAGTCGCTTCCTTGGGTCGTTATCATCAGCCTCTGATAGCCCACTCCCGCTCTCTCGCTTGTGCTTAGCCTCAGAACTAGCAGCTGCTTTCAACCTCACCGAATCCCTGGTCCCTACATTCCCCTCAGCTCCTGTCGGCAACGGCACCTCCAGCGCGTATATCACATCTTCAAATTGGCTCGTGGCTCAGGACATCGACAACCCACAGAACATTCAATTCGTGGCGGATCCTTACCCAAACTCTTCTCCCGTTCAGCAGAATCCAGAGGCGAGTCCGAGCAATCCAAGTCCAACGGTGTTGGAGGTCACCTACCCGGCAGGAAGCTACAGCCATGGGACCGGCGGCACCGAGTTTAGCAACTTCTTCAACGAGTCGGCGAGCAGTGGGGCTCCATTCCAGAGCATGCTGTTGACGTACGAGGTTGCGTTTGGACCTAGCTTCAATTTCGTTAAAGGTAGTGATCCTATAAGTTGCTTTGGTGACAATACAAAGGGTACTGATGCCTTTGAAATGATAGGTGGGAAGTTACCCGGCTTGAGAGGTGGACCATCATCAACAGGATGCGGGTCTGGCGGTAACCAGCCAGATGGTCAGGATTGCTTCAGCATGAGATTGATGTGGAGGACGCTTGGCACAGGCGAGGGTGAGAGACTTTTTTCTTCCAAATTAAGGCCTAAAAACGTAAGTACTAATCTCTTACTTGTGGGCTCGATTAGCATACGCCTACATCCCTGAGACGAACAACCTGTGCAGCGAGTCCAACATCATCTGTAACTCTGATGGCTTCGGCACGTCGATCAGCCGCGGCATCTTCTCCTTCACCCCGACAAACTGGACTCGAATCACGATGCTCGTGCAGCTGAATGATCCTGGCTATGCAAATGGCCGCCTGTGGCTCTAGTGAGTTGGGTTTTTCTGGTAGATTGCGAATGATTCGAAGCGGTACGCCTAACGTCTTATCGCGTGCGTTGCCACTTAGCTACAACGATTTGCAAGCTATCCGGCAAGAGGATCTGTACTATCGCTCTTCGGATGCGATCAACAGCGTGCAAGGCCTGTTTTTCTCGTGATATTCCCAGATTTTATTTTATTCGATGAGGTCGTCGCTGACTCTATGCTGAACAGAACGTTCTTCGGTGGCAACGACGCGTCGTGGGCTACACCAGATCAGGTAAGCAATATCTTCAAAGGGCCTCCTGGACGCGGCTGACTGATCCCAATCGCTTTAGCAAAACACATACTTCCGTAATATACAGTTGTACGCAGGCACTGCGCCATCAAATGTGACGGGCGCACAGCCAGTCAATTCTTTCAATGCCGCACCCGCATTGAAGTCCAATATCGGCTTCTCTTCTCTTGTTCTTGGTATAATTATCGTCTTGACACTTACATACTCATGAGGCTCTACGATGGTGTCTCCTTGTTGAACTTTGATTCCGTAGCGACATTGATACTATAACTATGAGCTCGTTATTGCATCACCCTTTTGTAGTACCTAATTAGTATTCTCAACGCTACACTCTCTGTGAATCGTTCGATGATTGCTATAAAGATCCGGCTACCAGAGCATCTAGTCAAATTGGATCTCAAGTTACTGGAGAGGTGGTAAGCCTGCACTATAGATAGGCAGATAGGTGGTAGGATTTTGTATAATACCCATGTTTTCATATTCAAATACACAATCACAAAGACGCAGAGCCAGCCAATTATCGGACCGTCCTGCGTCCGCATCAATCTGAATGCCTTGAACCATTATGACAACATGGGCAAGAGATCGGTATGGCCTCGAGAATCTTGTAGAGATCGCCAGCGCATCATGCGCAGCGCGATGACACAGTGCGGTCTCTGTCTCCAGGCGCAGTCATGGTATCTGCGGCCTCGGCGTTCCACCGGTTGCGTCGAGATCACGGAATGCATTCGCTGCCCACTTCTGGAGCTCTAGATATACATTTCACATAAAAATCCGATAGCGTGTGTGAGAGCCGCACGGCACGAGTAGGGATTATTCAAATAGTACATACCTGCATTAGGCCAGATCTGTTGATACCAATCGAACACGCGCCGACTGGAAATGGCAACTTCCCGAGCGAGTGATAGAGACTTGTCGAGCCTCCAGAGATCTAGAGCGCTGGAATGAGAAAGGCGACGTTTCAATCGAAACGTACCCAGCGACCCCGTTAGAAGAAGCGAGAATCTTACCGTGATACTAGCCCAATGTACAGGAAGATGACGAAAGGTGAATCGATCATAAATTGACGGCCCGGGTTACCGTCGTCCGCGGTGATGGCTACAGTACAAAATGAGACATTCAAAGCAACATTTGCGGAGGCGGCGAGTCAACGCACCAGTTAGAAGGACGGTGCCCGTGTGATACGTTTGTTGAACTAACTCGGCAAAGCGATAAGAGTGTTGTCTTATGGATCTAGGTCCAAGGCTCGAAGCGTTGTGAATTAGGGTACGCACTCCATTTCATGGCCGAGTCACGATCCATACGGGAGAAGTTGACGTTGCTAAACCATCAAATCAATCAATGACTCTACTCGGTCTTCACTGCATTCATGATTAAAATTCCCTCACGTCTGGGCTACAGGGATGGACTGGCGGAAGCATCCCGAGACTAGCATCCGTATCCTGATATGGGCATTGGAATCTTCAGAGCTGCAAGGATTCCGCGATTAAGAGGACTTACTGGAAGATATATTCTCGCGCCTAAAAAGCAACAGATTGCTCACAGTAGCCATAAGTATTCAGTTTGATTTTTGAACTTCGTTACGGTCGACAAACGGACCTGGTACATCATTGACTGCTCGGTACCGCAGGTATGAGCATTCAGAGCCTCTTCAATCGCAACCGTCTCCATCCAAGCTCTCATAGCAAAGTCCGAGTCGCTACTTGCGGTCAAATCTTCGTGTGTTGGGGACGGTGAGCTGGAAAACGCGGAAAGACTGGCATCTGGTCGACTCCTCGATGAATGTCTCATACAAGCGAACCACAGCATCATTGTGCGACCCCACAATGCCCAATTAGACCTGAATTCAAGCAAAAAGTATGGGGTCATCATCTAGTTCACCACCTCTCTCGAATTCAAGGCAAAGAAATCACTCACTCTTTCCCTGAGTATGTTGTTTCAACATTCGGTAACGAAGAGTAATCCTCCTCTCCTGGATATAAGAGTGCAAACTATCGGACAACCCATTGAGTTCAGGAGAGTATAATTATGACGTCGTTCAACACTCACATTCTCGGGTTTGGCAACGTGAAGGTCTAATTGTGGGATCCCGCAGGCTGGTCTGACACTCCCCTCCGTACCAAGCATGATGACAGTGCTCCAAACGAGACGTCGTGCTTCTTCCCTTTTGATTTCTGCCCAGCTCGCGTTGGGCGTCCACCTAGGCATGAACGACCAACTCGGAGTGCTCCGCAGCATTTCTGGGCTCTGAGCTAGGGACAGAGCCTCACAAGGACATCCAGCTGTGGAACCTGAATTCTCATTACGTTGGGGATGCGGTTGAGTTAGTTGAGCCAGGGGAGACCGCCAGTAATTCAGCGGCGTCGGTGGGGTAGTTGCTCTATATGCGATGAACCCCGATGCTGAGGAGGATTGCGAAGTGGAAGAATCAGAGACACCGTTTCTATGAAGGGCTTGGAAGCTCAGATCCCTCCTGCTGCCAGGAAGGGGGCGGCCGAGTGCAGGGACAGAATCGGAGGCGAAGGCTGGAGCACGGGGATCCATGGAGTCCATAGTCGTGAGACCAAGACAACGGATTGTGGCATCTAGAAGCATGATGGACGACTGCAGGCGATGTAACGTGGCGTCTCTATGGAAGGTTAATTCGTACAACACGAGGATCTGATTCATATTGGAAAAGCAATTCCTTGTCAGTATCACAATTCACCTAGGCCTTGAGAACGGCATTGAGAGTAGAAGGCATTCTACGAACCCAAGCTGCTTGCGCTAATGGCAAGTCCATCCAGCCGCCATTATAGCTCGCCTCGAAAGAGGCTTGCGCGAGGTTCCTCAAGACCACGCTTTGCTTCCACGACCGCTCTCGTCCTTCAACATTTCCCCCACAGCTTGAATCTCTTATCGACTGCAAAAGTTTGGAGTACGCCAAGATGCTCAAGACCAAGGAAGGCTGAATAGTCGCTCGAAGCTCGGTGTGATGAAACATATCGAAGAACAGCGGGATATGGAACCAGTACATCCACGTTGGGGCAGCGTGGAAGAATATGCACACATCTTGAGAGATCTCCGAAGCGGCCGTATGGCGAGAGATGGTTGCGTGCGGTGCTTTTGGGGATATTGTGTACGTACTTAGAAGATAATCCCACCAAGTAGCTCGAGAGAACTGTAGCGAGGGCTCCGGGGTGATATCAGGACTGGAAGGGATATGTACTCTTTGTACCGGTGGGCGGTGAGTTATCGGGGATGTTAGATATTGAGGAGTCTCCTTGGCGGTCTGTGAATCGTTTACGCTCGGTTGCCAAACATCAAAGGCGAACCAAGGCGAAGGGGTCGGACAGATGGATGGCGAAAGTGTTGAAGCTATCGATCCGATCTACAACGACAGGAATTTGTCAGCATAAGCCAAAAATTCTTTGGCTGGTCAAACCTCAATTTTGTCCTCTTCAAGCGATTGTGGCTCATATAAGACTAGCGAATCTTGGAACTGTCGTTGAATGGGCGATTGTGCAGGAGGGTTTCGTGTACCGAGGGTGAAAATTCGAGTTGGATATGAGCTTGCCGAAGTTTCCAAGTGATGTAGCTCAAAATTCGCCTCTGATAGTCTTGATGAAGCCGTATTGAGGGTAGCGGGCATAATGAGGAAGGCCTCATTGAAACAATAGCCTCCGTATGGTTCACCAGTTGGAGGTTGGCTATATTTAGAGGTGAAGAACCCTATCAAACCATCTAAACTTGTATGCCACACGGAGGGCCGAGATCCGAGGATGCTTGCATCTGTCTCATCTAAAAGAGGGTGTGGGTTGAGGTTGCCGAACTAGTGGACTGGGTCAATTGCACTCTAAGAGTAGCGACGATATTTCTTGAATAGATAACGTGAGCTACGCACATTCACCGAACTCAAAGAGGTCCTTGCTTTCCGTTTGGTGGTCTGTAGAAGACCGACGTACTTGCGCTCGAGTTTCTGCAGCATCTGCAGCAGCTCGGGCTCTGTTGCATGGGGTTTGCGATCTGCGTAGACACATTGCGCCCCCACTTTCAAGCAGGCGGTACAAATAGGCTGCTTTCTATCGCAGAGCTGGAGCAGGGAATTTTAGATTTTGTACTGTTGGATTGACGGAGGGACATTTAGCGATGGAGCATACTGACATGCTTCTTCCCTCTGCATGCTGTGCAAGCCAATATACGTGGCTTTGGTAGCTCCTGCATGCGATGTTTATCTTTGGCTGACAGAACGGAGCGCTC
Source organism: Tulasnella sp. 332 (assembly GCA_019632285.1). NCBI lineage: Eukaryota > Fungi > Basidiomycota > Agaricomycetes > Cantharellales > Tulasnellaceae > Tulasnella > Tulasnella sp. 332. The sequence continues at coordinate 23,138 of WSTV01000215.1, forward strand.
GCCACGAGCCCTGCTGAGTTTGGCTTTTGAAGACATGGCGGACATCGTAGTGGATGTGAAATGTAGATGAGGTTTGGATGATGGTCAAAGAATGGGGGTATACGACCCTGCATGCTGATTCCCCGATACCCACACCACTTCCTGGGCATGGAGCCTCAGTTCCCCAAGCCACACCGTGCCTGAGCTGGCAATTTAGAAGAGTTTTCACAACTTCAAGTTTCAAATGGCTCCGATGACTTTGGCCTACACAGTGCCAGCAACAAAATTACGTCGGTGGCTAAGTCATGCTCTGGCACGGCTTGAACGTGTCCGTAGGATCTACGTTGCAACAGTAACCGATCACTAGGAAGCAAGTGAATTATCTCTGACCCCAACTGTCCGAGCCTCCCGGCCGCCGACCGGGGCAATTGATCACCTGCTATATTGACACATTAACCAAAGCAAGTTTATGTTGGCTATCTACGTCTCTAATTTTTATATGATAGCATACACACTCTTATCCTCAGCTTGGACATGAACATCCTCGCTCCAGTAATACGATTCGTCTTGGATAGCTTCCCAGACGACACGGCTTCGTTCCCGTGCACCCGCCGAAGTTCGATATTCAAGCAATAGGCTATTTGACGTTCAATGGAGTGATGGGCGGCTGCATGATCCGGTGATATTCCAGCGATGCCGTGTGGGCGATGAATAGACGCAACTGGCGAAATGGAGGGACATTAATGACTTTAAACCCGCTCTTCCAAGATAGCGAACGAGGATCCCGTAGGATGGTAACGCCTTCCGTGACAAGGGATGTCCAGTTCCACGAAAAGCTCAGCATGCAATGAGTCAAACATCAGGATTGTAGGCGGCACAGCGGTTTGGAGCAGTATTCCATGAGAGCAAAACAGGAGGACCGGGAAGGATGAGCGCTTGTAACCTTGCATCTTGTCAAGTGATGCCTCCTGAGCGACTCGACATCTCAAGAGGCAGCCAGGAGACCGGATAAACTACACGCTAGAAGACTATGGTGAGAGGGACGCAATGTTGAATAGACGCAAATCGAGCAGTGGAGAGAACAAGCGTTTCTGGCCCGAGCCCCAGAATCATCTCTGCGGGGTGTGTGATGTTGTGGGAGAAGGCAAAGATAGCCGATTTGATGCTTGCAGGAAGGAGGGGCCCCAAAGCCGATGAGAGAGCTGGCGCAAAAAGACGGTGAGGCAGAGACACAGCCAACTTCCGCTGCAACACAGGCGTGGACTGTGACTACCATGCCTCATTACCAAAATTATGCGTCGCACCGAAGAACCACCTAACGTTGGGCGCTCTCGAACGTCTCCCTTTGTGTTCCGGGCCTTTGTGTTCACCCTCATTCTCGAAGTCGGGAAGTTAACTCATCTGGAGCGGGCAGGCACATCTTCCTATCAGATCGGATACTATGAGGAAGGAGAAGGCTCAGAATATGAGTTGAGTACTAGTCTAGAAAGAACGAGTCCATCATGTCGTGTCTGTCATATGTTCTTGGAGCCGAGCGCCGTGATCCCATCCCAAGATGTGCCTCTCGGTCTCAAAAGTATCGCTCAGAGTTGAGGAGGAACTCTCTCAACTGGGAAGATGTTATTGCACTCATCGCGTTCGGAGCAGCAGCTGATCGCCTCGGTCGAAGTGGCCTTGACGAGACCCTATGGTAGGTGCCCGAGTAGATGTTAGTGAGCGAGAAGCATATATCTGAACTCTTTCGATCGTGGGATAAGTGAGGACGAGTGGGGTTGGTAGTCTTGGGAAGCAAACAGTACATCTTTGCGAGCTTGATTACCCGTATCTCGTCGTTATTGCAATCCGTCATAACCTTATCGGGATCAAGAGTTCAAGCTCGAAACAAATCATGACAATAAGGACTCGTGATCATGAAGATGATAAGTCAACGCCAATCAACGAAAACATGACTCCCCAGCCTTTAATCAATTAATGTTGTCCTAGGATCTGCACCTCGCACTGCCCTAAGGTTTACTGCACCACCAGCGACACTACTCATCGCATGAGCGTAGAAGTAATAGCTCGTCGCGAGCACGCTCTGCTCTACAAGCGCTAAGACGTCAGTGACCATGATCCCCCATCCGAACTCCCGTCGATCCTTGGCTGTGATAAGGTCGCCGATAAAGAGCGCGCCACTCTCCCGCATGAATTTGAGGCCTTCTGGCGAACGTTCGTCGGTGGCGAGGAAGAATCTATGAGAGCAATATTTTGTCTTGAGCGCAAAGTCTTAGACGAGCTGAAAGTGTGCTCACGGATCAGTGGGGAGTGGTGGGTTGTACAGGAGCTGATTTGCATCGGCCACAACGTCTGGTACGTCGTACGTCGTTAAGGTACGCTCACGGTGAATCCTCTTCAGCATCGCGCGTCCCATGGCCAGACGGCTCTTGATGCGTTTGAAGTGAGCTTCAATGGTACTCTCCATCACCCATCCCGTGGTAACGACTACCAATTGAAAATCAACCTCGTCAGCTCAACGGATCCTCTGAAAGACGTCAGAGAGGATGGTAAAACTTACAATCACCTCTTCGCATATGACCCGCCATCCACATTCTCCCGTCCATCCGATCCCTTAGGCGATCATGCACTTTTGCTGCAAGGTCTCGAACACGTTGCGTTGGTCTCAAACCCAAGACCGCACATCGAGCAAAGTCATCACGGCCTTTGATGGTGGTGAAGCGCATCCCACCCGGTTTCCGGTTCAAGTGGATCTCACCCTCAATCACGAGGACGTCTTCAGTGACACCCGAGTAGTCGTCCACCCAGCCGTGGATTCGGTGGGCCGGTGCCACCTGGCGGATCGGCTCAACAACGGATTTCAGATAGTCCATGCCGAGACTACAATGAGATTTACATTCCAGGTGAGCTTGATGATCAGCAGTGCAGAGGATGATCCACTTGCGTGCCGGCATATGTGTGTAATGTCGCCCAGCCATTCGCCCACAGGAACTCTTCCACCTCTATCATATCCCCGGTATTGTTGAAGAAGCCAGAAACAGCATCCCGCGCCTTGTTCCAATCCATAACCAAGTCGTTCCCGATCACAGCCGTAAGTTTATCGTGCAGCTCTCCTTGTCCAGGAATCTCAGGCATCGCCCTCTTCCCCATAGCACCATGTTCATACGAGCGGTCGTGAGGGTGGTGCGGATCGTGGGCTTTAAAAATTGCGTCCCGATTGTCGACCCTCACCATTCCTTCGGGATCGTACTCTTGATTCTTCACAACGAGGATGGTCATGTTCTGTGCAAGATAGTCTGTCCGATGCCACGCGCCGTTGCTCCATTCCTTACCGGGGTCCATACCATGGAATCGGAGATATTCTTCGACGAGTATGACGTTGTATTTAGAACGGAGGTGGGGGAGGTCGAGCATCATGCTCATGGGCACGCGCCAGCCCATCTGTTTCTCCATTGGAAGGTCCCGCCATTCGTCCCAGCCGATGGCATCCCCTCGGTTGACCATGGTCATAAATAGGGCGCAGACATCTCTGATGGACACACGGTGATCGGTGGGGGCGGGGTTCTTGGAACAAAAGCGTGAATAAGAAGAGCTCACATTTCGAATTCACACGATCGAGCGTAAACGAAAGAGGGCAAGACGAGGGTGCGGTTAAGGAGGGTCGCTTGGGTGAGTGCGGATTCGATAATATAACGCATCTATGATGGAGCATGTAATTTGTAACGTTAGGCAGTGCAACGTGTAAACGCGGGCGGGAAAGATCCGAGGTGGATAGACAGGATAAGGCGCCTCTGGCTTCCGAAGATTTGCGTCCTTTGGACAGGGCCTCTTAGCCTTAGATAGTCAGGCGGGGCTCCTAAAGGCAGTGCACCAGTCTTGGAAACCGCAAGCCGTGCGCAGCCGCAGCAGAGAACACGCCATCTTATCACCGTAAGGTTCTCAGTTAGCTCAGGTCCCACCAGTGGGTATCGTGATAGTCAGCCGCGATGTAAAGACGTTGATTTGAACGCCCCCCAAACAGCATAGCAGTAAAACGCGGACAGCCCGGCCGATCCAGACAAATCGCTTAATGCCCGTAAGGCAGCTCGTTATGCACACTCACTCTGAAGTGACATAGTTTTGAAAATAAAATAAAATAAAACGGCTCACATTATTCCATCCGAGACCAAGGCTGTAGTCACGCGTAAGATAACCTTTTGTCTTCGACACCACCCGGCGGATATCCTCGACATTTAGCAGTTCCTGGTCAGGGATAGATGTATTTGAGTTTACGTTAATAGTAGTAGCATTTCCGTCAATATATGACGCTTCTGGACAAGGTCCGTATACGGTTTTGGTCGGCAATGGCAGCCATTCTCTAACCGCCGAGGGTATTTGTCGCTGCACATATCCGCTTCGGCTGATGCCGAAGAGCAGCAAGTGGAATACGATACCGACAGCAGTAGCGGTACCGAAAAAGATAAGGTAGCTACGCCGCGTCATTGTGCAGCGGGAGGTCGACTCAGTATGTAGCGGGAGTGGGGATGGTGAGGATGAGCTGAAACGAGGTGTCTAAAATGGTATTTTCGAACAACCAAATAGTGAGAAGAGGCGTTTCAGGGATATTCAAGATCTTCGAGTGGTTATTGTGATGGCTGAAGCAGGGGAGGGAGCAGGGAGAAACGAGAGCAGGTAGATGACGGTGATCCAGCCGTAGGCCCGGCTTGATATCTCGTAATTTTACACGAATGATTGAGCTTACAAAGTTGCACTGCCTCCCAAAGCCGTTCTTGGATCATCCTTAATAATTCGTTGGTACCACTTCCCATCGCCACAAGCATCTTATTACCCTGTCATCTACGGTGCCGATATACGTTCCTGCAAGGCCATGTGACATTTGAAGCACCCCGAGACAATCGACGAGTCTGGAGAACCAAGCTTTGAAGTCGGGGCCAACAAATTGCGCTGAGACAAGGAATGACATGGAGTCAAGGTCTGCAATGGGCAGAATTCCCCATTTGTCGGGCATCGGCATGAGATCCCACGCAGAGGGATCGAATTACTGAAAGGATGGAAGAAGTGCTTCGTGAGTAGTTTGGTAAAAGACAACTGCTCTAAGTGAGAAAAGCTCGGGGGAGCAGCGTCCGTGGCCCGGTGAGGGAAAATCAGCCAAAAGAAGCAATTGAATGAGCTGAAGTCAAACGTAGATTTCAGGTCTTTCAGACGACGTCTAACATTTTCAAACTATTGATTCACTCACATATTCAGTGTGTTGGTTGGTCCCAATTTCCGGTTTTGTGCCTGATGATCTATCGAAGCCCGCAAAAGCCGCGACATCTGGATCTAGGTCGTTTCTGAACAAACTTTGATGACGTCTGCGGTGGTGGCTGAGGTGCTAGTAAGAGGCACGTGTGATTTGAGAGACACCAGTTGAGCGCGCCGAGAAGGATGACGGGTGCCCGTGGAATGCGCCTTTTGAACTAGCCCGGCGAGCAATGAGGTTTCGTTCCGCAAATCTGAGTCAAGAGCCCAATTCGCGGGGGTTGTGCGGTACGCACTCCATTTCATGGCTGAGTCCCGACCTATTTGACAGAAGTTGACTTTACTGAAGTATCGGAAAGCGAACGGTTGACTCAGTCCTTGAGTGACATTCAATCACGTCTGTGAACAGGGATAGCATCGCGGAAACCTCCTGAGACTAGCATTCGTATCCTGGCGGAGGCTGCAGTGTCCGAGGGTTGCCAAAAAAAAAAAAAATCGCGCTCAAAGAGCTTACTGAAAGAGACATTCCCGTGTCTACGGAAAAAAGATAGGACATTCACATTAGTCGTAAGTATCCAAATGGATTTCAATCTGGTCCTTGTCGACAGACTAACCCCGTCTCTCCACATTCTCCGGCTCAGCGTCTTCACTCTGCAAAAATATGGTGGCGATCAGTGAATCATACTCTGCTATGCAAGCGTGAATAGAGACTGTTGCGATAGAGGAAACTCTGAATGCGCAGAATTGCAGTATAAAAACAGTCAATGATGTATCAACACTCGGTCTACATCTTGATAACAGTCTTGTACAAGCGAACCCACAAGGGCTAGTTAGAACTGAATCAAAGCTGTCAGCCAGTCTGTCAATCAGTCTCGACTACAAGGGAAAGAGACTACTCACTCTTTCCCGGAGTATGTGGTCCTCACATTCCGCAACGAAGAGTAGTCATTCTCTCCAGGATACAAGAATGCTGCGACGTTTACCTTTGGTTGATTCAACAGAGTGCTCTGCATAAATCCCACCCATCTTGGAGTTAGAAAGCATGCCACCACTGTAGCAGATTAACAAGCCACTTGAAAGGGAAAGGTTGAGAAACACTGCGTCCGTGTGACCAACGTTGGAGATTGGAAGGGACAACGTTCTAAGATTTGCCCGATGGAGGTGGCATCAATCGGAAGCTGTGCAGCTGATGAGCATGTACAGGAAGAGGTGTGGGCACGGGGAAATGAATGTAGGGGCGTTAGGTAGCAACGAAACTTGTTACCCAGATGACAACTAGATTGGGGTGGTGTGTAAGAAGTTTCAAACGACACACTCAGGCACGATATGGCATGTAGCACAACAAATGTGTCTGCCAATTGCTTGCGCTCTGCGGGATACAGCCTGGACGCTCGGAAACTAAAAGCATGCCTATATCTGGGTGACAGTATATATACTACAGCAGAGAGTAGGAAGGCGAGAGGCTTGAAACTTCAAAATGCCGGTTACTTGCCAACTATACCGGCGAGCTATTTCAGAAGACAGCCGGTCAATATTGCAGCTGAACCATGGCGTCCCGGCCGCTGCTAATTGCGCTGCGGTATCATATAGAAAAAATCCTATTTCTTCGCTCAGCCCTGCGCAAGAATATTGCAAGGTGTTTCATATTACTTAGTTACCGCTTGAGGAAGGTGTCATTTGATAACGATAGGACGACGAAGATGTGTCAAAGAGTGCCCGAAGATAACAGCATTGCCACATCCTGCAAGGGTCATGGCCTTGAATTTCTGGACGTAGCTGACAATTATATACTTGGATAGTTTCCCCGAGAGTTTCTCCATCAGCCAGCTGTTCATGTCATACGCTGTGGCATCCAGAGGCGATTGGTCTATGCATCACTTTCCGCTATCTATGCAGCGGAACCTACAGATGTGAAGTGTGAATCAGACTATACCAAACGCGACGGCTGTCCCCAATCACTTGTCAGTCTAAATGACCAATGCTACAGGATACCTTGTGTGAAGAGGACTTCGTCACAGGGCACGATTAGGTTTCGTAACGTATGGATTGCTCAGCAGAGTGGGCCTGGACCTTATGCACGGTCTGAGGCGGTGAAACTTTCGGATTAACTAGCCTAGTCGATTTTAGTCTTCTACGTCTTCAAACATCAAATCTGCTCTAGGCGCATGCCATGCTCCACCACCTTCTGCTCAAGCGTCGTCGCTTCCACAGCGCTGGCACGCTTTGTCTTGAACAGTTTGCCGAACGACCACCACTTCGTCCCCGAGCGCCGATCGAAGCCCGACACGCTAGCTGCGATGGATTGTTTGACGTCCAATGGAATGGCGGGCGATATTGGTTGCATTGTACAATGATCTTCCAGCGATACTGGCATTGAAGACGAGTAGATTGAAGTTGGCGAGATGGAGGGGTTGGCGTTGGCGACTCTGAACCGGCTCTTCCAAATGAACTCTTTGGAATATGACGAGCTCGGAGGTGAGGATCTCCGAGGACGAACAACTCGATCTTTCAAGGCGGGGAAAGTCCAGTTCGACGATACCTCAACGAAGCGTGATGCACCAGAGGCTAGAGTGGTGGGAGACGCGGCGATTTGAAGTGGAGTTCCATGCGGCGAAGACAGGAGGACGATAAGAGAGGATGAACGCCCGTGACCCTGCGACTTGCAGTCGAGGAGCATTTTCTGAGCGGTTTCAGATCTCAAGCTGCCATGACGAGGCTGGAGGGGCTGTACGCCGAGGGGCAGTTGCGGGAGGGATGCGTCGGTGGTCAAACGTGAGTTGAGCAGAGAACGCAGCCCAGAGACCTTCAGGCTCGAGTTATCTGATCTTTCGAGGACGATTTCTCCCAAGCTCTCAATGGCGTAGGAGGATATCGCGGAGGGACTCATCGTGAATTGTAGATGCTGAGAGAGCGGTGATGTCCAACTAGGCGGGAGACATTTGGGTCGAGGGGATTCAAACTCCGGAGAGGGATTAGGCACGAGATGAAGACAAGGCCAATACCCGTGTGGAGGAGAACATTCGACCTTCGACGCCACAAGGCGGGTCATGGCGGCTTGCTTTTCGATGAGTTGCGACTCTGCGATGAATTGCGCTGTCAAGTCCTCGGTCGGACCCATCGAGTTCGACATGGCTGAGATACGTCGAACCTCTGCTGTCGCACAGGCGTCAACGGTAGCGGCCACAAACATCATCTTCCAGATCGCATATTGCACCGAAGGACCACCGCAATCCCCGACGCTCTCCAACATCCGCATCCAATCTTGAGCCTTTACATTGGCTTTCGCCCCTAAGATCTTCCAAGCCAACCTGTCTAGAGCAAGGAGGCGTCTCTTCCTATCGGAGCTGATCCTAGAAATGAAGAGGTTAGGGTGTGGTTTTGCATAGCACCTGTCAACAGAGGACAATGATTCCGCCTACATAGTGCGCTTGAAGCTAAAACGCGCGTCATTCTCGGTCTTGAGCGCCATGATCCCGCCCAGCGTGTGCAGCATGAAGCACTGGTCGAGTAAGCTGCCTCTCAAAAGTACGGCTCGGAGCTGAAGAAGATCTTCCGAGAGGGTGGGACTGTTATTACAATCATGGCGTCCGAAAGGTAGTTGAGTGAGGAAGAGGAGTGACATGATCATCGTTTCAGCCGGAGTGGTCTTGACGAGACCCCGAACGTAGTGACTGATGTCCGAGTGGGTCCTGATAAGCCGTTTGTAAGCATATAATTAAACTCTGCGTCTGGATAGTGACAACTAGTGGGTGGTTGCAGTAACGTACGACGGGTCCGGAACATAGAGCCAGGCCAAGCCAGGCTCTGGAGTTGGGCTCAACACAAGGCGCTGAAGAAGACCAGGGATGGCATGGGAGTAAAGGTTTGCAATTGCGGGATTGTCTATTTGCATTTTCATCAATACGAGAGCCAGCTTGGCGCAAAAAGTAGGAGTAGGAGATCAGTGGAGAGGGGGGGAAGGTTATCTCGAGGGTGGATCTAGATGAAAGACGTGTCCTTCGAGTATAACATTATGTAGGAGCTGGCGGGAGCAGATTCTATGGTTGGACAACGAACACTGAATGCATATATTGATGCCGGAACTCAGCAAGAAATATGTAGACTGAGCGATAATCAATACATAGGCAAAGAAATAGTCTGGGGTTCGTTATGGGGGTACCATCCAAAGGAGTTGTTGATTCAATTGACTGGCGTTTTGTGTGTTTTTCGATCGGCGAGGTGTGGGAGGTAGAACTTGAACCGTATTGTGCCGGTTCATCATCGCGCTCCAATAGACTCGCTGCACTCCAGAGGTAGCTAATCAAAAGTGGGACCAGTTTTTTATATTCTTTGGTTCTAAAAAGATCGGGATTTTTAAAGGCTCACTATAAATAATCATTAAATGGAAGCGAGGTCGTATGATCAATGCAATGGAGGCGCCCTTCAATGATATTTTGTAAAGTTCGAAGTGCGGATCCTGGGAATTAGACCACCGAGAGGACATTTATCTCAATAGATTTTTCGCCTAAATCGAAAGTTAGACTGGCAGATTGGCCACGTTGGGCTTGGCATGCGGGGTCGATCATAACCCTGTCCGCTAAGGCGTTGGTTGGTAACAATGCCCTCTGATCTTAGCTCTCATTTCTCCATCAGCGCTCAACACTGTACCAGGAAAACACAGACGACTATTACACTATCACAGATTCCTCGAGAGCAGCTAACCCTCGCGAAGTTCTCGCTTCGTGCCTCCTCACATGGTTGTGCTTCTTGAGGACTAATCATCTCTTCCCTCTCATCGCTATGTACTGTTCCTCTGCACAAACGCACCTTTGCACCACGAGTGACGATACGATAGACACCTTCACTTTGGCACTTCAACATTTGATGACAGTTCTCGGTGCTCTACCCATCCCGGCCCCTTCGAGTCTGTCGCAACGGCCATCCCAATCTCGCACTTCAGATCATGCAAATGTCGCAAGTACTTCGCTTCCAGTCTTTGCTTCATTCCCGTCCAGCTCGATCTGACTCGATTATCACAATCCGACAAGCCGTCAAAACCAACAAGCAGGCTGCTAGGAACTTCGCTTTGTGCACCGGAAGGCCAATGGATGCGACGCCCCGGCCGTTGGAAAATGTAGGTGCGCAACGGATCAACACAAAGTTGAAAAATGCAGTAGCAGAATTCCACGAGTACGTTTGTGGAGCTTCTAAGCACGAAAGACACTGCCGTCTCATCAACTTCTCCCCAGGGCGCTACGACAGGTCGTGGCAGACATGGGAAAGCTGAGACCTCGGAGCCTGAGGGAAAGAATGGTTTGCTATGGCCATGACCCGATGAAATCTATTGCCTTGAAGGAGAGGATTCAGAATGCGATAGAAATGATAAAGGTGTAGGTATGTGTTTGTGCGTGTGTGGGTATGCGCTGGTGAGGGCTGCTGGTTAACCAATAGATTCAGCTGGAGGCTGTGCTCTCAACACGGATGGTATTGGAGGGTATCGAGAGACAACTTCAAGTGAGTCAGGCGGCTCACCCGATCTTAGTCGCTGTATCTGATGGCCTTTCACTTCGCTTAGGACGGTGGTAAGTATCTACGTCGCTCGTTTGCACTCCGTTCAAAGCATTGACACTGCCATCCTGCATAAATTCAACAGTTGATCAGAAAGCTAGGTACCGGTGACAACGGAGCGGCTGACACAGAAAAGGACGATGAGGAGGGAATGTGCCTGGGAGGAACCAGCGAAGATATTTTGGCTAGGATCGATCAGTGGATAGAGGAGCCAAGCTACGATGGAAGCATATTCTATGCTCAAAGCCGTGGCGGGATGTGGGAAGAGCTCCATCGCAAGGACGATCGAGAAGCTGGCCAAGGTTGCCAACCAACTTAGGGCCAGGTTCTACTTCGCACGGGGAAACACGAACGGACAAACGTGCCGTTCTCGAGATCTCTCGCTAACTTGCCTTGCGAACCGAAGGACGTGTAAAAATGTCGATTGCTAGGGCCGTCAATGCAGAGCCCGACATCGCTTATCTCTCCACAACAGATCAATACCGAAAGCTGATCCACGAGCCGCTCATAACTCTCAACACCGCCAAACTATTCATTGTCCTGGATGACGTTGATGAGTGTGAGGAGGAGTTTACAACGAAACTCCTCAAGCAGATCTGTCTTGACTACACCAATTTACCCATTGAAATCAAGTTCTTGATTGCTAGCCGGTCTGATCGTTGCATTCGGAACAACCTAGAATCGCCGTCGGTGAATCCAACAGTGGAGCGCCTCATAATAGGCTTCGAGGACCCTGCCGCTGTAGATATGGACATCATCCTATATCCCAAGGATTGTCTAACACGCGTAGCCGAGGAATATGACATAGATGGATTGGCCTGGGGAAGCAAAGCGAAGCATTCTTGTTGGAATGGCAGGTGGACTATTCATCTGGGCGGCCACGGCAGTGCTCACACTAGCAGATCGCAACTATTGCGATCCGGAGCATCAGCCATAACGCCTGCTTTAAACCCATTCCAACAATAATCTTGACAGTCTCTACTCATCTGTCCTGACGGTCTACCCTTCGAGAACCGCTCTCATGTGGAAGGTTCTCGGAGCGCTCGTGGCCGCTCGAACCCCGCTCGACATTGGCACGTTGGCGTCTCTGCTTCCCTCAAAGCCAGGCTCGAAACAAATCCCGCCGAAGATCATCCACACGAAGGCCTTATCTCGTCTCGAAGCGGTACCCAAGGTTCGGAGCGGCGATGAGCTCCATAGCAGCAAACCGGCTCAGTTCCTCCACCAGTCATTCGTCGACCTTCTGATCACCAAGGGCTGGTATGAGCGTCGTTTCCTGCTGAACGTCGCCGATCACCTCGAGCAGATAGCGATCGTGTGCCTTCGGTGTATGTCCTCCAACCTTATTCGCAGCCTACGCTGTCTTGAAATCTATTAAAGCTTAACTCAGAAGTCGGCGATCTCTCGGAGATGATCCGGGAGTACATCTTTCTCGGGTTGCAGTGCACATGTCGAAACTGGGCATGCCATCTGTCTGAAACATGCGTGGCAAGCGATGGAGAACAGAGCTCGTCCTATCAATTGTGCCGCCCGTGAAAGGGGGACTAATTTACTGGATCGAGGTTGTTAGACTACTTGGAAAGATGGAGGAGGCAATCTTGCTGGTTAGGCTGGCAGAAGCCTGGGTGACGCTACGTTATCAGATTGATCCTTTGTCTCTGTTGTTGACTGAAACTCATCTGATAGGCCAGGGCTCCCCAGGGCGATCTGGATTTATTGGTTTCACTCCTTCTACACCACACACGACGTTCCTGTTGGGGTTCATTGACCCCCATCATCAGCAGCCCCCTGCAAATCTAATCTGCACTGGCCTTATGCTCATCCGAGTCCACACTGGTCTCTAAATGGCAAGATAATCACAATCGGATCTGAAGACAGTACCCTCTGTCTGTAGGATACGGAAACTGGAGCATCTGTCAGAGAGCCGCTTATAGGCCACAGAGACTTGGTCACCTGCCTCTCCAGGTCTCACAGCGGCAAGGTCCTCGCCTCTGGATCCATGAACCGTACTCTGCATTGGTGGGATGGAGAAACTGGCGCACCCCTAAGGGAGCCGTCGACAGGTCATACCGGCCAATCAACTGCATTGCGTTTTCGCCGAACGGAAAGATCCCTGCGTTCAGCTCTGCAGACTACACAGTCCATTTATGGGGGTCCAGAGACCGACTCCCCAGTTGGACAGCGGCCAACAGGTCGCACTAGCAAGAATAATTGCCTCTCCTTCTCACTAATAGGGAATATTCTTGTCACTAGATCCAACGATCATACCCCATATCCCTAGGATCTGAAGGCGAGTACATCTAATCGGAAACGACTAGAGGGTCATACCAGTAGGGTGGCCTGCCTCGCGTTCTCACGGAATGGCAAGATTCTCGCTTCCGCATCCCACGACCACGACCACACCACTTATCTCTGGGATCCATCAACCGGTGTAACTGTGCACCTTTGAGTGGGCATATATCGATCGTGACTTGTATCGCGTTCTCGCCAGACGGAACTATCCTCACACCTGGATCCGACGATATTATTATTTGCCAGTGGGATGCAGAGACTAGTTCACCTGTAGGAAGGCCATTAAAGGGTCATACTCGCTGGATTACCTGCCTCGCCTGTTCCCCCAACGGCAAGCCCCTATCTTCCGGATCTCAAGATACGACCGTTCTGACCTGGGATCCAGTCTCTGGCGCTTTAGTCGGGGGACCGATGACGGGTCATACCGGCGTGATCGAGGTATCGCTTTCTCTCCAAAGTACAAGGCCCGGGCATCTGTATCTTATGATGGCACCCTTCGTCTCTAGACTACGGAGGTCAGTCTACCTGAGGGGAAGGTTCTGGGCGGTTACGTTCCAGAGGTCACATGCGTCGCAACATCTCCAAACGGCCAGGTGCTTGCATTCGGATGTGAAGCCGGCGCACTCTATATCTGGGTTTCCGAAGATGGCACAACAGTTGGAAAATCATTGGAAGGGCAAACTACAGATGTGAATCATCTCACGTGGTCACCTAACGGCGAGATGCTGGCATCAGGATCTGCGACGGCACTAATGGTCTCTGGAATGAGGTAACGCCTATTCTCAGACCGCTGGAAGGCCATTGTCGTAGGGTCTTGCCCTTCGCCTGGTCGTCAGACAGCAAGGTACATGCGTCAGGATCTGTCAACAATACCACCCTACTCTGGGATGTTGAGACCAGCTCGCCCGTTGGAAGAACATTGGCAGGCTATCCCGGAATCGTCTGCCTCGCCTTTTCTCCCAATAGCAGAGTTCTCGCGTCAGGATCTGATGACCAAACCATCCTACTCTAGGGTGTTCCAGCGGGAACACCTGTCGGAATACCGTGTGAAGGCCACACAGACGCGATCACCCGCCTGGCCTTTTCTCGAAGTGGAAAGGTTCTAGCTTCTGGATCTTTCGACAATACGTTCCGTTTCTGGGATGTGGAAACAGGTTCACCTATTGGAAGGACCCTGAATCGAGAATATGATAATTAGATTTATATTTTTTGCCTACTCACCCAACGGTACATGTTCTATCATGCAGTCCTAGCCAGCCACTGCTAGTTTGGTCGCAACAGGCTTAACATCGCCTTTCACTGCTTCGAATCTTGACCTTGGGTACGACTTCAGAGACAGCCGCTCTTTGTTCAAGATTGACCCATCGGGTTGGGTGCGTGATGGGTGTAACAAGAGGCTGTTCTGGGTACCCCCTGGATTGCGGGGAAACAGAGTTGTCGCTGCAGGCACACAGATAGCTATTGCCAACCGATATCTCCCGGTGATTGATGTCTCCGCGGGTACCGAAAAGATTTGAGCTATTTAACGAGTCGACCAGTTGTTTGTAGTCTTCCAGGGGCCACTAGATATGGCAATTTAATGGGAGAAAAGGTCTCATGATTAATGCAATAGTGAAAGCTGGTTAGAGGCTCGCCATGACGCAATACAATGATTCTTGGCAAAAAGCTCAAAGTTTGCACACTAGATATTAGAGCATCGAGAGGATGTTCATCTCAATAGCCTTCTCGTTTACATCCAAGCTTGAACCAGCAGGAGGCGCGTGAAGTACGACGCGCAAATACATTGTCTTTCCTCACGTCACTTCGAAATTCGCTACTATATCTGCTGTTGCACCTATCCTCCACAGGTCCTCTCTCCCCATATCCACCCGTCGTTCTATACTTGTCTTAAGACCTTGTCTGTCCAGTCTCAGTACCAGTGCTGCAGTCAGGAGTGCATCAGGGACCGTAGTTGGGTGTGTCCATGCATCCGTCCTTCCAGTCCACAAGACTCAGCTGTGGGATCACCCATTACCCACTGTAGTAGTATCCCGCCATGTATAGGCCCTAACCGTGCCCGCTAAGAGCGTTGGTCGGTAGAATCTCGATACTCTCTGATCCTTGTTCATTAGCATTCAAGATTTCACCAGAAGTACACTCATGGATCTTTTAAGAGCAGTGCTTGTATGGTCACCCAGAATTTGTGTTCTATGCGGACCCTGTTCAATTTCTCCAGGATTTGCAAACATCAGGCACGCACGCTGGAGACGTGCCTCACTTTTATAGTTGATCGACCAACCCTCATTGCTTCACTTGAAAACCATCAACGAAATTAGTCTTCCGCTTAGCAACCATTGAGCGCATTCACCCCACCGATGTATGGATAACCTTTGTGTCGATACATTCCCAACGGCTGGTATCCATGGCACATCAATGTATTTGTCGCTCGCGTCCCCAGATCCAGACAGCTCCCCTCAACCAGTGTATGACGGCATTCATAAAAGGAAAATGTTATATCCAAGGCTCCCCTTTGAATCTACATTACCTTCATATACTCTTCCTCTTCCCTCTCCTCCCCTCCTCCCCCAGCACACTTCCATCGAACGCTTCGCACCGACGAACCAGCAGGAGAACGCCATCGCCGACATATACTCCCATGCCATCCTAGGACTCATTGAACGTCCTGTATCGACCGCGAGTCTAGAGCCCGGCCTTGCGTGGCTTGTCGTGAAAGATCCATCGTACGCAAATTCTCAACATACCTCTCTGCATCTATATTTGCACATAAGGTCATACTGACTAATTTTATCTTGCTGTCTTTCAGAGTGCATTCTGGTGTTAGCCACTACGTTCGAGGTCTCGTCAAGATCATCCCAGTTGACGTGTTGGTCTTGTCACTATTCTTCCTTACTCAACTCCCCGTTGGACGCCATGACTACAATACCAGCCCCGAACTCTCAGCAGACATGGTTCAACTGCGGAATATCCTTTTGAGAGGTAGCATCGTGGACCGGTGTTATATTCTCCATACCTTCGGGGTCATCATGGCGCTCAAGATCAAGAATGACATGATGCGCTTCAAGCACGTGACGTGAGTCGATCTCCCGAGGGACATATAAATCTGGCTTATAATCATTTCACCGCTTCTACTTTTTTTTAGATCGAGTCCGGAGAAAAAGAAACGCCTGAGCAGTCTAGACCGGTTGGCTTGGAGGATCTTGTGGACAAAAGCAAACGTGAAGGCCCTGGATTGGATGCAGATGTTGGAGAGCGTCGCGGTATGCGGTGGCCCTTTAGTACGAGACGTGATTGGGAAAATGATGGCTGTGGCGGCCAGCTTCGACGCCTCTGCCACTTCAGAGGTTCAGCGTATATTCGCCATGTCAAACGCGATGGGTCCGGCCGAGGATCTGACAGAAAGATTCATCATGGAGTCCCAACTCGCCGAAGAGAGGGCTGCTATAGCTCGACACGCTGCCTCTAGTGGCGTGGGCTCGCCTCCTCCACCCTCGTTGGCGTTAGGTCTCACTCCCTCCTACCCGCTTCCACCAACCTGGACGTCCGCGATATCGGAAAATCCGTCTCTCGCGGCGCCTCTGAACACCTTCATGTCTCACACTGCCATCGATCCCACGACGATGCGCGTCACAAGGGGATCTCCAATAGCTGCAGGATACGGGTGCTCGGCATACGGGACCATAATCTCTTCGCCACTCACTGTGGCTCTCCGTGCTTCGAGGCCGGCATCAGAGGTCCCAGAAATCGACATCGGCGACTACTCTTTACCTAGTGGATCACCTCTCCCTCTCGCCGCACCTCCTTCAACCCCGGTGGAAGGACCTCATTATCCGCGACCCCTCGATCTTCGCCCTCTTATCCCAACCGCCGAAGGCCAAATCATCAGTCCAATCACGCCTTCGCCTCTTTCTATGACTTCGCCGTCGTCAATGCAATCGGGAACCCCTGTCACCCCAATTGAATTTAAGAAGTCTCCTGTTCTCGGGCAGGCGAAGGAAGCCAGGCGTACAGAGAGGAAGAGTTGGTCGTTTGCTAGGCTATTCAAGAAGGAACGTGCCCTAATGATCAGGGCTTGAACCAAAAGGAAGAGGTTGCATGATGTGCTTGGGTCAGATGGGTTATGTAAGATAGATTTTGTATTGGGCGGCTACTGGACTACTGGAGCGTGTTTGCCTGTCAGAGAACGAGAGCTTGTGGACTGCGAGGCTAAAATAGATCACATAAAATATGGAACTACTACATGGCAACGAGAATCTTGGTTTTGGTTGATATGCCGTGTATGCTATACCCTCAGGGCCGCGGCCTCGGAGTTGGTATTTGGTAGGGTAAGACTTGAGTAGCCTCTAGATCTTGGTCGACTTTGGTACTCGACGGAGACTTCAGCTATTAATCCCCAAAATGATTGGACATCTACCAACCACCGCCATTCCGCGCTAACCTCGAGCGCCCAAGCCACCCCTCAGGCGAGGACAGAATCGCTGATTATACCTAAGGTGACAAAGTTACGAGTGGTTGGCTGCTGGAGGTGCGAATAGATGTAATTGGTCCTGTTCGTGGTGGTTTCAGGTTGATGTCAGCCTCATGCAGTACCGGTTTGAATGGACAGATCTTTGTCTCGTACTGTCGCATGCTCAGTTTGAGCCTTGTTGTAGGCAAGGTCATACGGCATGTTCTCCCGTCATGTTACATATATATTCCAGCTCGCGCAGTGCCTTTTCCGCCCATCTTTGGAGCTCTGGATAGAGACGCGAGGAAATAATAAGAATGAAGCACTATGGCGTGAGGCTTGGTGAGTGGAGAAGAAACTGCCAAAACGTACCTGCAGATGGCCAAATCTGCTGGTACCACTCGATGATGCGACGACATTTCAGGGCAACCTCAACTGCGTGGGATATCGAACGGTCGACCCTCAAAAGCTGCAGGGCACTGGATACCAAGGGTACATTTATTGGACGACCTTCAATAATGAGTATTTCACGATTGAGATCTGGCTCAACGAACGTACCGCCACAACAATGCTAGGCATATGTACACCACAAACGGCCGCCTGACCAAGATCTTACGGCCCGGGTAGTCCTGATCTTTAGCAGTAGCTGAAACACGGGTGAAGAAAAATAGTATAAGTGACACAGACGTATATCGGCTGTCCAGAAGCTACGAACCTGCGAGCAGAACCGTCAAAATCTTGTCCTGCTGGTTGACTAGCTCGATCGGGAGAACTTTGTTATCAAGAAGGTATCCGCATAGCTTGTCAGGGCCGGAATACACACCCCATTCCGTGACCGAATCACGGTTTAATTGCGAAAAGTTGACACCCCTGAGTTGTTCACAATGAGTCCCAGTGGATGGTCTCTTGTCAGATAGATTCCGAAAACGAGGTGTATGTGGTCAGTTGTAGTTGACTTACGTCTGAGCCACAGGTATGAATCGCCGGAAACCTCCGGAAACCTGCATCCGAATTCTGAGGAATACGATGGTTCCGTGTTTAGAGAAGTATCGTATCATCGATGGCGTACAATTTATCAACTGTTAAGAACCCACGTGAATATAAACTCCCTAGCCTGTTAAACGAAGATCGTGAGCAATTGCAAGCACTTTTAGCCGGGCCACCGAAAGTTCGACAGACCTGGTACATCATCGACTGCTCAGTCTTACATGAATGAGCGTCAAGAGCCTCTTCAATCGCTACTGTTTCCATCCATGCTTGCATTCCAAAGTACGCATCGTCATGCTCTGCCAACTCATCACCAGTTAAAGATGGTGGGCTGAGCAGTCCCCGTCCAGGAAGCGCGGCACGGAGTCGTCTGCGGGACGCGCGTCTGACACACGAGAACCAAAGGAGCAATGTGCGGCCCCACAATGCCCAGTTGGACCTGTATCAAGGACAGTCATTTATGAATTATAGTAATCGCAAGCTGGTTCCTGCGAAGGGTGACCCACTCCTTTCCCGAATATCTCGTGTCTATGCCGGGCAATGACGTATAGTTATCTTCCCCTGGATATAACAACGCAAACTATTTCAGGAGATTTCATGATCAGGAGGGAAGTCTGCAACATAGAGAAAAAGATTAAAAGCTGGATGTACTCACGTTCTCGGCTTTACTGATAAATAGGTCCAGGAGTGGCGTCCCGCATACTTGCCTCGCGTTTGCGTCAGTTGCAAACATGATGACCGAGCTCCAAACCAGGCGTCGCGCTTCTTCTTTTCTGATCTCTGCCCAACTCGCATCGGCTGTCCATCTGGGCATGGTCCCCCATGTTGGAGTGCTCTTCAGGACTTCCGGGCTCATAGCGAGGGAGAGCGCTTGACAAGGACATCCTCTTGAAGCTCCTGCAGCGTGGTAGTGATTGAGATCAGGCATACCCAGTGAGGATTTCCAGCCCTTGAAAACTGGCGGTGGTGCAGTCGCGTAATATGTGGAGCCACCTGTGGGGGAAGGGTCTATCGGAAGATGCGGTCCAGGAAACGCCGCTGGCGCGTCCTCGAAGTCGAGCTCGCATGCCTGATACGCATATCTAACGCCATTCGGTAGAGGGCGACCGAGGGCGGGCAATGTGTTGGCTGCGAATGTCGGAGCCCGAGGATCCATGATGTCAATGGAAGTGAGGCGAAGCGCACGAATTACATTGTCAAGAAGCATAATAGAAGATTGTGATCGATGCGAGGAGCAGTGTCTGTGGGGGCTCATCTCGTATAATGCAAGGATCTGTTAGTATTTGGTACGGGTGAACAGATGACAGTGTTAGTGTCATAGTTCCGGAAATTAGGCGGATCAAGCAAGCTCACCCACGCGGCTTGTGCCAATGGCAAGTCAATCCACCCTGCATTGTAACTCGCCTCAAATGAAGCTTGGGCCAGTTCCCTCAGAATGACGCTCTGTTTCCAAGCCTGCTCTCGCTCTCCCACGACTACATGCTCGGAACTTGCCACGTCCCGATTCGATTGGATGAACTTTGAATACGCCAAGATGCTCAACACCAAGGCGGGTTGGATCGACGTGCGAAGTCCTGTATGATAGAATGTGTCGAAGAATCGGGGGACGTTCATGCACGATAGCCAAAGCGGTGCTGCTTGGAAGAATGTGTATACGTCCTGGGAGATCACTAGCGTGGCGCTTCGACGGGGAATACCTGATTCGATTGTGCAAGGGAAGATCGAGTAAGTGTTGAGAAGGCAGTCCCACCATGTGGCCCGAGAGAAGTGAAGTGAAGGTGCGTGAATAATTTCCGGCTCTTGACAAGTCTGAGGCCTTTTGTGTTCTCGGTGAGGAGAGGTAGAGCGCCAATCCGAGTCCTGCGGCGTTTCTTCTGATTGGTGGGTGTATGGCGAGAAGGTGCACGGGGTTTGCGTATGCGGCTGCCATTCATCTGAGGAGCTTTCGAGGGATTGTGACAGGTAGTTTAGTGGGGAGATGGGGGTCAAGGTGGCGGTTTGGATCTGGTACGAATCGTATCATTAGCACTCATAATAACGCTCTTAGGGATCGGTTGGCTGATCGAACCTCAGTCATATCATCTTCAGGGGACTTTGCCTTTGAGGATACCCAACCTTGGGCTTTGAAGTTAGTTTGAGACGTTGATGATGTGGAAGGAGAGCGGATGATAGGCGTGAAGATGTGGGTGGGATACTGTGGTGAACCGCGAGGATGGTCTAATTGATGGGGTATGTCCTGATACCCTGACGAATGCTCGCTGTTGAAGGAAGGCATCTTGAGGAAAGATTCATCGAAACGGTATCCACCCCCAGGAGTATCATGGATCTGGCCCGAGGTAGATCTTGAGCTCTGGAATCGCACTGTGCTGTCCGTGTCCGAATCCGCGGAGTGACTTGGAATGCTATCTACCAATAGAATCGCATCGATCGCGTTTTGGAAGGTGGATGTGTAAGTCGCGTTTGGTTTTAGCGTGGCCTTTAAATCGCGCGAAGAAGTTGAGTGGTTTTTTGGGAAAGGGTTTGGATGAATGTATGACGTACCTTGGCTGGGCCCCTTCGAGCCTTCAAAGACTTCTTTTCAGCTCTGGAGTGAGTCGCATACTTCTTCTCGAGTTTCCGTAGTACATCTTCAAGCTCGGAGACCGTCGGACGGGCTTTGCGGTTCGCATAGACGCATGTTTGCCCCACATTCACGCAAGGCGTGCAAAATGGTTTTCCCCTGTCGCAGAGCTGACAGAGATATCTCGAATGAGATGGGCAAGACCATTCGTGATGAAGGTTGCGTCAGACTTACATGTTTTTTCTTTCGGCAAGCTTTGCAAGCTAATGCCCGAGGTTCCGGCGGCTCTCTCTGGCGATGTTTGTCGTTTGATACACTTGCATTCGCGCTGGAAGACATGGTGGAGAGGGCCACGACCTTAGAATGCCAGTAAATGGGAATAGGGCGAGATCGAAGAATTTGTGACCACGCCTCACAAGCCCCAGGTCTCACCCTGAAATGAGCGCCACCCTATTATCCGCCAAATACCGACTGCCGGATCGCGGTCGCCAAAACACCCCTATTACAGCAATGACTAGTCTGAAAACAGTTGCATGGCTACGTACCAGCTCATTCCTTACCATAAGATATGCTCAGTAGCAGAGATCCTTCCAGTGTATAGTTGACAGTTCTTTTAGGTGTCACAACCACACTTGTGACAGACCACATCCAGTCCACATCAAACTCTACTGTCCCACAGTCTCTTTCATTATCATCACATCCACACTTTCTTTCTGCCTTTGTTGTTCATGTTATCTTTAGGTTCTATCTGGTCGTGAGGCCTGCCCAACTGGATTGCCCGATTTGGATGCTATGAGAATGTGATTTTAAATGTCTCTCCGGCTTGCCAATCTTTGCTCAGCATGGCCCTGAACAACGAGTTCCTGAGCCTCTTTATTTACGCCGACCACGTACATGAGGAGTGGTCAAGCTCAGTGCGTTCAATCGGTCGATCGGTCGGTCGGCCAACAATAGGTTCAGTGAAGCGGATGGCAGGAAACATCCGGGACAATGCCGAGGAGGAGTGATAGGCAGTGACAAAAGGATGAACACTGACGGCTTCAGCGATTTCAATATGGACCGTGTTAGCTGGTGCACGGAGTGGGAGGCAGACTTCAAGAATACTGCAAAAGTATACCGATTGACCCCCAAAATTCCAGTAATCTCATCGAATACTGTGAATGGACCCGTAATATCAGAGCAGTCCAATGTATAGCAGAAAAAGTCAATGTATAATATCAATGCAAAGCAGAGCCAATTCAATTCAATGGCGCACAGCACCAATGGGTTCGACATTGCTTCTGACAACAGGAAGCAATTGGTAGACAGTTGGTGTTTGGGAGTATAGGAAGGGTTATGATCTAAGACAAAAGTGGTTAAGCAGCAGTTGATAATGAAGTCATATATAGGGCATACACTCGTCCCAGGGGCTGAGTGTTAAGGGAAAGGTATCAGAAACGACGGAGACGTGGAGGTAACAGGCATTATAGGGGCATGTCCGGCCTGCCTTATCAGGAAAGTTGGTTGGGCAGGCCTACAGGCCGTTCTATCTGGCTCACTCTCTTTGTCATTGTTTTTTGATGTTTTCTCTCTTTCTACTGTATTTTTCACCTTTTACAGCCTCTTTGTAAAATTGTATTAGTAGAAAGAAGGTGAGGAGGACTGTCCCTCACTTTGCCTCTTATTATTGTCCCTCTACCATTGTAAATTGACTCTTATACTCTTGTCAATCCACTTATTTGCTGTCTGCACCAAACTCCCCAATCTGTAAGCTGCTCTTCCTGGACTGATCTGATGTTTTACTAAGGTATCACCTAGGGATACTCTCTGCTTGAGGACTGGGATAGGACTGATGGAATATAAGCTAAGAGCTGGCTTGGAATATTGAAGAACTGTTATATGAGTTGATTGTGATGGGGATCCTCCTACTGAGAGTCCCCTCCTATTTATACATGAATATCTACTAATGATGTCATGATACTATCATGGCTATAAAGGAGGTGGTTTGTGGAGTGTAAGATTAGTTCTTCAGGGACTAATCTAAAGTTTCACTAAGGTGACGCCTAGGGGTACTCTGTCAGGTAGTTTGCCTTAGCACCCAGTTTTGCCCAGTTTTGCCCAGGTTTTGCCCAGCGTAGCATTTGAACAATAGACATTCCCACAGAAGGAAAGTACCTGCGTGGCAATGTACAACAGTCTACTTTAAGCGCTCAGTATTAGCACTCAAACAATAGATGTTCCCATGGTTGGGAATCAACTGCATTACTCCTCGCAGAAAGGAGATAATTCATGATATCATTATAGACTAGGTCTAATTAATGACATCATAAATGGA
>WSTV01000216.1:24296-46302 GCA_019632285.1 Tulasnella sp. 332
TTCCACAGAGAGCGCATCCTGAGCATCTTGCTTGTTCGCCAGAAGTAACAATGGCACGTGAAGAATTTGAGGCGATGATAGCACAGTATCTATAATCGTCGTCAAGACGGGAATGATCATAGAATAGCAGTGAAGAACCCACCGAAGACCTCCCAACCTTCGTCTAAACGTGCGCGATCGCTCGCGTCAACTACATAAGCCACGGCATGGCACTCGTCGTAGTACTTGTGCCATATCGTTCGGATGTCGCGCTGTCCTCCCAAGTCCCAGAACTGCAAGACAGTCGAGGGTAAAGTGATCTTTCCAACTGCAGAGGAAGGGCTGCGTTAGCGAGCTATGCAAAAGAATAGTAGAGAGCGGAGAGGTTTGCCATTTTGGCCTATGGTTGGCTTGATTTTCTCCGCTGGGAGGCCGGGAGTAGGATTGTAGAGAGTTTTGATCTTTTCAAGGATGCTCTGTCCATAATATAGATGATCAGTATAACCACGGGTATGTTAGGTGCAGGCAGTATGTACGGTCTTGCCGGCGTTGTCTAGTCCTAGGATTATAGCACGTCAACGAATTGACACCTCCAAGCTCCAAGACAGGTCTTTGCCTATACGTACCAATGATGATAATGCTGAACTCGTCCTTCCTTGTCAAATGTTCATGAAGACCTCGGAGAAGATGATACATGGAGCGGGGAATGACGGATATACGCTTGTGATTTCAGGGACCATGTTTAAACCCAACCCAAGACAGGCTTATTGTGACACTACAGAAGTCAGATGTTTGCAAAAATTCGTGAAGGTCATAAAGAGTCTTCAGATACAAGCCATTACTGCATCAGTCTGTCTCGCAGACTTTTTCGTCACTGGTCCGCTGAGCACGAGCACCTAGAGCCGCTTGCATCCTCGTTTCTTTGACGCCCCCAACCTGGCGCTTGATAGGTAAATTGACTCTGAATTGTGAGTCGTCTTTGTGCTGGAATGCTAACATGATTAGCAGGGTTCAAGCCTCAAAACTGTGAATACACCAACCCAGGAGAGTTGACCGAATTTGACTATTACCAAGCTGTAGCTTTCCGAGAAGTCCAGCATACCCCAAGCCAGAGAAAGGAGAGGGGTGGCCAATGGGGAAAATAATTTTTCTATACGACGAGGTTACGAGGTAGTAGTACGACATCAGATCAGATACGTGGTGTTCCGTTCAGCTTCAATAAAACGGGCTGTTGTGGAGCAGGTTGCTGAATGTTCAGCTTTTTCCGCACAAATTCCTTAATGATCGGCAGGCCTTGCATGAATCCGAGCGTCGGCTTCTCTGAGTCTGGAAATAAATCGAGTTTCGTACTTCCAGTCTGTTTACATGATCGGCGTAAGCAGATACAGATACGCACTGATGATCTCCACCGTGCCGTTTTTGTTCACGAAGGTTCGTTCATCCAGGCTAGGATGACTCTTCGGAATGATGACGAGTGAATGCTGTGTTCTCCATGGGTTAGCTTAGTCATAGTGGATCTTCCCATGTAAAGAGCTCACCTGGGTGTACCATTTCCTTACTTCAGCTTCGCTCGCGGGGATGCGCGCGGGAGCCATAGAGCCGACAACTTGGATGACCGCTTTGAGCTTCTGCTCCACAGCTAGCAGGTGCTCTCGTCAGATCCTGAACCAGCTTCGATCAGGACGCCCGATCAGCTCACATCGGTTGACCAGTATATCAGACAAGACCCTGCAAGAGTGTCCGCTTGCAATTATCACGATCTCTTCAGCTTCGGCGAGCCTGACAAGTGTCCATTAAGTGGTCGGTTTTTGCTGACCGAAAATAGAGATATTGCTCACTCACTCGATGTAGTTGTCCCATAAGTACTTGATCAGCTGCTTTGTCAACATTATCTCGTTTCCGCCCTGTGAATGACGGTTTTAGTGAAACAAAGAGGTGAAGTAGGCTTCGGTATGTCACCTTCTTGAGCTTGTGAGGGAAGAGGTTGATGTCCAAAAGGCTGAAACCGTCAGCTACCACCCAATCGGTGAGCTGGCGAGTGGCGTCCAGCTATCCAGCTCTTTTAGCTACTTATCAAGTGCCGCCCGAGCGCTTTCGAACCCTACCATATAAGATTTCTCTAGATCCATGTTGATGTGCGTTGCACCTTCCAATTCACCCCGTAGGCTGCCACTGGGTACGTTCTTGCGGATTCAGCGCCAACTTTCTTCGCTAAGTAATACAACTTTAGCTGTACGTACTAGTCGTGGATGAACAGCACAGCGCGTTGGTGGCTATAAAAGTCGGCACTGCGAAGAGTCTTTGATCAGTGGCAAAGTCATTCAGACAGCCGTATCGACATACGAGCATAGGACCTGCTTATCAAAGGCTTCCTGCAGTTGTTCGTCGACAAATGGTATAGCAAAGACCTGGAGGCGCTCTGCCAGCTGCTCTAGCCGGTGATGCTTGAGGATCTCTAACAGGAGAAGCACTTGACAGTCATTTGGAGTATTAACAGACGGGTTATCTGTCGCACCCACCCGTGACACTAACAGTGTCTTCTTCAACGTCTATTGCGTCTGGTCAGCGCATGCTGAATGCCGCAGAGAGACGGAAGAGACGACCTGCACATACGTTCTTGGGGTTCACACTGTTTCGGATTGATGGACTTCCAGTAGTGGCTCTGGACCCGAGAGACTTGCCAAACGGTCTCAGTGGCCACCTCTGAGGCCTGCTGTTCAGGCATTAGAGGAGGAGGGTTCCCTAGCAGCACTTCTGCCACTGCAAGGGACGAAGTCGATATAGATTTCAGATTATATCCTCCCTTCAACCAGCGGTCAGCAATTGACATCTAAAAACCAGCCTCGTTACGTGCCTCTAGTGCGACTACTACCCGTCCGTTAGCCAAGGACGTCAGCATGTGGGTCATGTGCGCATAGCCCGCTGGTGAGACGTGACATTCTCCAAGTTTGTCCCCTTCAGCGGCGTCAAATCCGGCTGAGACTATGGTAGGAAAAGCCTCAAAAACAGCTCATAGGAGCCACCTGAAAGTCACCTACTGATAACAAGTTCAGGGGCAAACTCATAGGCGATTGGCATCACGATGCGGATAAAGGCGTAGATATAATCGGCATCAGTCATGCCTTTCGTTGGCCATGGGATATTGACAGATCTTGGGAACGCAAGCTGTTAGATGTAGGTGGGGACAGGCATATCCATCGAAGGGACCTACGTTCCAAGGCCTGCTCCTTCCCCGCATGCTTCCATACTCCCGAATGATCCAGATGGATAGAACGATCCTTCTTCATATCGGTGAAGTGAGATGTACAAGACGCTAGGGTCATCATAAAAGGCTCGTTGAGTGCCATTGCCGTGATGAACATCCCTGGCATTAAGGAGATTTAGTCCGCTGGAAGGCATTATAGAAGCTAGGAGGCGTGGAGTCTACCAGTCCAATATCATGATCCTCCGGATCGAGGTCTCCAGCTGCACCACCTTCGTGGCTATGGCGACGTTGTTGAAGAAGCAAAACCCCATGTGCTCTTCAGGTTCGGCGTGATGGCCTGGTGGCCGCACATTCGCGAAGGAAGTCTTGACTTGCCGCCGCGCAACGGCCAAAGCGGCTTCTATGACACCTCCTCCACTGAGAAGTGCCGCCTCAGGAGTCTTAGGATGGACGTAGAGGGATAGATGCTCGTAATAGGCACGAGAGTTCACTATTGCCTCTACGTCCATGACTGGTGAGTGTTTGATAAGTAAGATGGATACAATGTACGTGACGAAGTAAGATAACAAGATAACTTGCATTCGATTGCCGCCACCTTCTGCCAGTGATCCATGCTGTGAACCAACAAGGCCTCGTTCTGGCGCATTGGACGGATCGGTATATTTTGCATGAGTGCTGTACAGCCGCCTGCTTGGAGACACCTATCGATGCTTTCTATCCTTCCAGGCTGCTCTGGATGCTTGTCATCATCATCGTCGTCCATTTCGTCGGGATCGTTGAATTCAGCGTGTCCCATCATGCGAGGGTCATATACATAACCTGTCCTCGGGATCCTCAGCCGTATATCGCCATTAGGCACTACTTCGTCTAAAACAAGCGCCACCGAAAGATCATCAGCTAGAGAACCAGTGGCTGATGTGGAAGCGTTTGCTTCAGCTGGAGTGTTCGAGGTGACCGAATCCTACAAGTGATTGGAGCACGTTTTAAACGAGAAAAGACCGATACAATACAATGAAAATGGAACCGACCATGTTACCAGTGGCCTCAATGTCCATATTCTCTGATTTTTAATAATTTTTAATAATTTTGTTTTTTGCAAGGCCTGGAGCTGGGGGAGGAAGTGGGAAGCGATCCCATCCCACGTGACTGTGACCCTGCCTTTGGCCTCGTTCCTCGGCCTCAACATGCGGCGGACGACCTTTTACGAACTTGCGTACCAACTGCTGTAAAGGCCTTTGTCTGTACTTGTTCCTAGCCAGTCGCGTATACTGCTTTTTACGCGTGTCCTCTAGAATCTTGCTCTCTGCTCACTGAAAATCCCCCCAAACTCAAAGTTTGTTTCACACAATACAGAGGATGGCTTTCAGTAACATGACACCTCGGACTTCGATCTTAAGTGATACAACTACAGAGGACTTCACGAGGAGCACGAGTCCCAGCTCGATGCGAAAATCATCCTCGCCTCTTGGAGAAGTTGTTGAACAATACGCTCGATCTGGAGGTACACATACCTTTTTTTCATCGCTTCATTTTCAAACTCTAATTGATCGGTCCTTTTGTTGCAGATCATTATCATGAGGATGGTAGCATAATCCTCATTGCTGGGTAACGTTCAATACTCGGCCCTACTCCTGCCATCCCTCTCCTAACGTGTATACTGGATCATTAGGCGCGTCAAGTTCAAGGTCTACAGCGGCATGTTAGCCCGCCGGAGCGAGATCTTCAGTGACCTGTTCGCAATGCCACAACCCACCGACACAGGGCGCAGGGACTCAATTAGCAGAGGGTCCAGCAGCTCCCAAATGATGCTCGACGGTGTCCCAGCTATAACTCTCGACGACGACCCGAATGAACTTACTCATCTCCTGGACTTGGTCCTTCCTATCGCCTCCCCTTATAAGCCCTTCGAGTCCCCCTCATTCGACTCCCTGTCGGCCACCCTCAAGCTCTCCACCAAGTACTGCTTCGACGACCTCCGAGAGTGGGCCATGTCACACATCCTGCATCGCTTCCCTCACACCCTCGAGGAAGTAGCCGCACATCCGAACCTCTCGGTTTACAAGGATCCAGTCATCGCTGCAGAGCTGATCAATCTCGCACACCATACGGACCTTCCGCAGTTACTTCCAATGGCATTCTATGCGCTGGCATCGTTCGACTGGGATGATGACATGATCTTGTATCAGACCACCATGGGGCATCTCTCGGTCCAAGATCAAGCGAAGCTCGGGGTCGGTCGTCTCAAGATGCAGAAGGAAGTCCTGACACGCGCCGCGACAATGCCGGAGAACGGGCTGACGACACGGGAATGTGAGGGGTCCACGTCGCAAGGCCACGAATGCCTAATCAGCACACCTTCTGTCATTTGGGGAAACATGATCGAGCGCTTCCAATCCCTGATTCGGGATCCCATCCGCGAGTACGGTGTGAGGATGGCCACGAAGGGGCATTACTACTCTCTGTGTGCTGAGTGCGATGCTGCGGTAGTCTCAGGGTCAGAATCAGCTCGGAAGGAACTGTTTGAGTCGTTGCCTTCCTTATTCCAATTGTCATGACTGTACTCGAGTGGAATTTACTTGGTCCTGTCGTTGGAAGCATTGATTGGGAAATCGTGTAACTATCGTGTATGTTATAAAGGGGAATTGTACTCTACTGCTCAAGACAGCGAAGAGATTACGATAGAAATGTACTCAAGACTCAGCGATGAAGAAGTGTTCAAAACCCTCAACGGACTGGCCGATGACACCAAAAGCGTCCTGCAACGTTCCGCCAAGGAAATCTAACTCCTTAATGACACCCTCTGTAACGACTGGTCAGCAAGAGCAATATGAATGCTCGACGTGTTCGATGGGTACTCACTCATCATCAAAGCATATGCGAAGAAGAGCAGATGCTCAGACTGCTTCACGTCCCGGTTCTTGATCACGTCCAACTGTCGAATGGCTTCCACCAATCTTTGCCTTGCCTCCTCAGCTGGGGGCAGGTACGGGGGTAGAGCTCTTTTCAGAGTGAAAGCCGATGATAGGGTCGAGAAGTAGAGCAGGACGTTTCCGACCTGCGACAACCTTTCAACCATTGTCCATGAGTATAAAATTCTCTCGCTTACCATTTCCCGGCGCTGCGGGTTAACCGGGATGATGAAGTCCTTGCGCACAGTCTGAAAGACAATCGAGGTCAACGGACAGAAACTCGCCTTACGAGCTCAGACACGCACTGTAAACCTATCAAAGATCATATGGGTTGAGGTCAGTGGTAGATCTTAGGCATGTAAAAAGAAGCCTTTCTCACCATTCTTCCTTCGTGGTCACTGCGAGGGTAAGGACAGTTAATTATTGCTCCAATTAGTCTCATCGTGGGCCAAGATACGTACTACATCGCATGAGGTGCAATTTATCCAGGATGACCTGAAGACTGGTCAAGATCGTCCGGTAGAGATGGGTAGGGAAAGGACCCTTCAACCGAGGTTCATTGGCCGTCTGGGCTAACAAGCCTTGAAGTTTGATGAGGTGCAACTGAAGATGTAGCTCCCTAAAGGGGCAATACACAAAGCTCAAGTACGAGGCACCGCTACGTTTGCATGAACTCACATGGACATGAACTGTCGAATTGAGTTCGTCAGATGCGCCTCAGTGATCTCGTGTTGCCTTTGTGCTTCGGGTTCTGAGGCCAAGTATATGCGGTTCAGTCGCTCTGGAGGTACAGAGTATGTCTGGACTAGGCGCGTGTAGAGCCATCCCAGGGACAGGACGAATCTATATGCCAACATGAATTAGTACCATGCTCACGTATTCATAACGGGTTATGCACTCACTCGCTCAGGCCCTTGCTGAGCTCCCTCCTAGCTTCAATAGGCCACCACCAACGGCTAACAGCGAAGGCCCAGACTACACCAACCGTGACAGCTACGGAACGGTGTTTCGCAACAGTGAGAATATCCACAGTACCTGCATATCGTGAGTTGTAGCTGATACACGGGGAAATAATTAGATCACTGGACGCAGGTTCGAGGCCGAGCTACTTGGGGGGGGGGGGGGCTCACCAGAACAGAGCAGTCAAATTATATGCGAGAAGGACGAATCGTCCACTTGTGCTGTACTGCGGCTTTGCCACGATATAATAGAAGCAAGGCATCGAGAAGAAAGCCCCAAAGATTGAGAGTACATAAGGGTTGTGAGGGAACATGGAGTAAATGCCGACGGCAGTGTAGGCTCCTAGTCTACGAATGCAGTTAGTTCAGGTGGTTAGCGGTGGCATGTAACGTAAGGATAGTGCCACGTACAGGGTGCCAAGAATACGATGGACACTTAGGAAGTTAGTCTGGAATCCACAAGGGAAGTCGTTCAAATTAAGGTCCTTATTCCAAGCATCGTGACGTCTGTGACATACCTGCCCGACAGTTGGTGAAAGCACGACGAAGCACGTAATCAAAGCCCACTCCCCCCTATACTCCATGAAGAGTGGTCGCGTGCTCTCGACGAACGCAGGCCCCGCTAGGATACTCTGAGAAGTTCAAGTTGAATTTCTGTATCTCAAATTTGTATCCTCCTAGCCAAGCCGGAACTCACTGTGGCCAATCCACATTTTATCGAGTACAGCATATCTGTCTCCTTCAGCCTCGCTCCAATCCGCCACATGATCTGTTTGACGCGCCCGCCGAATGAGAGATGCTGGGCGTTGGGTGTTTGTGCAGTATTGGGGGCGTGGGGCTGGATGCTCGGGAAGGCTTCTTTCACCGTCCGAGATGATGGTACCACCATGGACGCTGAAAGGAAATGGAAAAGCCGAAAACAATTAGCACATCATTCTGTGTCTATGTTGATACTTAACGCACATATTTTCCTCGTGAGCGTCATCCTGCGTGGACGGGAATCGCGGCTTGAAGGGCCGGTAATAATAGGTGCGGTCTCCGTGTCGTTGGTTGCAGCCGGTTTAATGTTAAAGAACGGCCATCCCATCCATCCCAGAAGACGCCGCGTCCATCCTACCGAATTTGTCGACTGGATATACGACATGGCGCCGATCACGTCCGTCACATTGATCAACTCCCTCGCGAATTCCTGCAACGTGAACGTGTAGCTAAATTGATCGGAATAATTCCCGTCAGTCTCCTCTATTTGCAATGCCGATTCGCGCTGAAATTGTAGGAGCAGACTTACAAGTACACAAGGAAGATTCCATCACTGTCCTCAGCTGAACCATCGTTATAACGTTGTTTCAACGTCTCATCCAGCGCCTGTCCTTCTTCATTCACCTTCCTGAAGAACCTCAAGACGGCATGGTTTGACGTTCGTTCAAACGTGAACAAGGCCCGACGGATCTTGGCCGTCAGAGCGGCATAGTCAATCCTGGAGGACGGGCTGCTGTCGTCTGGGGAGTCAGCAGTGAACGCCATGCTTAGGGTGTTCAGGCAGTCGGTGCAGGCGTGCTAGAAAGCGACAAGGTTGTTATGGGCGGAGGAAAGATAGTTGGAGACGGAGAAGCTTACAGCCAAAGCAGACATAGGCGAAGCCATATCGTCGACGAGCGTTGTGAGCACCTCGGCGGCCTTGCTTTCCTCACCCGCTTCATTCTTCCCGTCGACTGCACCACCTCCATCTGAACCCTCCGACTTATTCCTTCCTCTCCTTCCGTCAACTCCTGTCCCAGAAGCCGCACCACACTTGACAAGCAAATCTCTCTGCTGCTTTGCTCCATCTCGCAGCCCGTTCAGATGCTGCGCCAGCCTCGTTAGCCCACTGACGACCGCATCATACAGATCTACATCGTCACCAAACCGACTTTGTGAGGAGGGGGCATTCATGCGCCTATCAAGCCATTCCGACCGAGCTTCGATAAGGTTGCTTTTGAGCGAGGTGAAGGACGCTTGATGCTCTTGCGTCGCGCGCATGAGCTGGTCTCGAGTGTACTTTGTGTTGTTATCTTCGAGGAGGAAGGTTTGGGTCGTCATACGGAGGAGGGTAGAGAAGGAGTCGAGCACAGTGCTCATGTTACTCCTGTAGTAGTATGTTGAGGAACCCAATCATGGTGAAAGCAGCGAAGTGCACTTACTGTAGGTTCGTTGTTGCCGATTGAGGCCAGATGGAGAAGCAGACAACGTTTGATATGATGCTTCCGAGGATGACAATGAAGAGAACGTGAATCAAGGTCTGTGCGCCACCTTCCTTGACGACTCTGCAGCCGGAAACATTTGAGCCAAGTGTGGTCCGCGCTGATTTAACATGGACTTACGTGATGAATATCATGATCGCAGTCATGCTACAGGCTATTAGAGGGGCATTGGATCAGATTGGTGGCTAATTTGTAAGGTTTTGACGCCGAGCGTACCGGCGTTGAATGACGGCCTCTCCATCCTGAGTTTCGCCCAAGCAACGAGCGTCATAGCAATGCCTACGGTGATGAAAACTGACGTATCGGCCCAGAACTCCCAACCAGGCTGATCCTCGAGGAGCCAAAACAGTCCCATTGACACCAGGCATACGATTGAAGAGTACACGGCTCCCAGTAGGCAGTATTTATCCGCTTCGAGCATACCGCCTACTGTCTTTGCAGGGTTGTAATAGACACTGCATGTCACCATATCAGGTATTTCATCACAGCGGCAGACAGGAGGTGAGATACGCACACGATCGTTGCGACCATGTGTCCCGATGACGACGGCCCTTGACCTGCTTCCAGAGGAACAACTGTTTGGAGGAAGTCCGATAAGATGGGCCAGAATGTGAAGAGGGAGCCGATAAAGTATGCGAATGCACATTTCAGGATTTTTCGTTGAAGAGGAGATAAAGAAGGAATCGAAGAGAAGATCCGGTTTCGTAAGCTGATGGATCCGGATCGTCGTTTTAACACTGCGGCTGTAGCGACGGGTCAGAATCCGTACGTGACACGCTTGAAATGTGGACATACATTTAGAGCTACGTATAGAGGCGTTATCGTCGCGAGAGTTTTCATTACGGTTGAAGGTTGAAGCCGGCCGTTGAGGATCCCCTAATGCTGTCTGCAGCTCATCCAACAATGGTATCTGGTCGTTCGTCTTGGGAGGAGACGACGTGAAGTAGAACTGAGAGGCGATAGATGCTCCGTCCTCCCTTTCGACATCGTCCACAGGCTGGGATGGCGGTCCTGTGGTCATCCGGGACCCAGACCGGCCCCCGCGCCGAATGCCTTCCACTCTGGTCGAGTGAGTGGATTGTGCATCATGGAAGAGCTGACCAAAGACTGTCCACTCGCGACCTAAAGCATTACGAGATTCCGTCCGTTCATGAAGTGAATGTCTTTCGGACATTGCCGATGATTGCATCACTTGTGGAGAGGATGCGAGGCTGAGGAGCCTGCTTACTGGCCGACTAAGGGCCTCCGGTACGGACATGCTTCTGGTCGTCCTCCTTGCATGGCCGCTAGGGAAGGGTGGTGGCGATAGTAGCGGGTTGAGAGAGGAGGTGGAGTTGGGTTGCCGCGTAATGGACATGGTGTTCGAAGCCCAGCGGGTTATGGTCTGGGAGTGAGAATTACAACCTGCAGCACGAAGATTGGTCGTCGATGTACGTTTCCTGGCACCACAGTTGTAAGAGGAGGCACTGACCTTGGCTAATTGGTCTTCAAATAAAGAATGGCACACGATAGAGTAGGTGGTAAGGAGAGGAGAGGAGAGGCGAGGCGAGGAATCAACTGAGAAATGGAAGGGATGACATCGCCGTTCAACTTCCACAACGGCGACTTGTTCGGTCAATCACCGGCCTGTTGCAGAGAGATGGCGCGAGGATCACACCTCAGCTCTCTGAGTCGTAGCCTCACACCCATTCAGATATTGACTTAAAATATGGCGTCGATTCAGATCCCAGCGTTCATCTTTGCCCTCCCACTTACATCCTCACCCCACGACAGCAACAATGACAGCCGCTACCAATATCACCTTCCACCCAGGTACTCAACTTCGTCTGCATGGTATACACTGTTCTCCCAGATTCATAGAAATATCCCTTTGCTACAGGCTCTGTCGAATCTGGCGAGCGCGCAGAGCTCCTCGGCCAAAGGGGCATCACCATATGGTTCACAGGCCTCTCTGCCAGCGGCAAAGTAAGTCTATCCAAAGTCTATCTTATTTCAGTAGACAAGCCTCACATATCACATCAACCCAGTCAACCATCGCATGCGCACTCGAGCAGCACCTCCTGCACCAGAAACGCTTCAGCTACCGTCTCGACGGTGACAACATCCGATTCGGTCTCAACAAGGACCTCGGATTCAGCGAGAAGGACAGGAACGAAAATATCCGTCGGATCAGCGAGGTGCCCCCTCTCCACCTTCTTTCTCTTTCATTTTCACACATCAAAAAGATTAGCGAGGCGCCCCGCATTTCTTTCACACACGTCTACAGAAGTGAAACTGACACACTCCCCACCCACGGGGATATCCGGGCGTGTAGGTCTCGAAGCTCTTCGCAGACGCGAGTGCAATCGCCATCACCTCCTTCATCTCACCCTACCGAGCCGATCGGGATTTCGCGCGCGAGATCCACGTCAAGGCCGGCATTCCCTTCGTCGAGGTCTACATCGACGCACCGCTATCCGTCGTTGAGGAACGAGACCCCAAGGGATTGTACAAGAAGGCTAGAGCTGGTGAGATAAAAGGTGCGCATCCCGTTGATCCTCATCGTCGAAGAGCCGATGCTGATGGACAGGCTATGTACAATAGACTTTACCGGCATCTCAGCGCCATACGAGCCTCCGGTCAACCCCGAGATCCACATCAGGACGGATCAGCTCAGCGTGGAGGAGAGCGTCAAGACAATCTCTGCGTACTTAGCCGAGAAACACTCCATCTAGGCATATAACATTACTGTACAAACCACAAGCCACGCTGCACATGCCCGCACGTATCTACATGTGTAATGCAATCAGAATGTAGATTGTGTACGAGTGCCCAATGCAAAGTGCAAATGTAAGAAGAAATTATCCTAGCTTGATGCTGAATAGGGGAAAGGACATAAATCTATCCTGTAGACCCTAGGCCCTCCTCCTGATCCTCGTCCACAACTGAATAATGATCTAAAGCATCATCAAAGAACTCCTCCCCCTCGCTGACCGATATATCCGGTCCGACCGCCATATGCTTCCCATTTACACCACCGTTCGCCACTGCGGCCGACGAGACGACAGACTCCAAGACGGCCGTTAAGCCATTCTCCACGATTCCCAACCACGTCGATAGATCCTCTACTACTTTCGCGAGCTCTCCGTGTACATCATCTGCGGTGAGCAAGGTGCCATAGTCGAAGCTCCGCACGGGTGGTCCGTACAATGTGGACATAGACGTCGTGCTCGATATGGAGGTGGATGCCGAGGTCGTAGATGTGGATGCGGAGCTCGTTTGGGAGGTTGAAGCGTAACTTGGCGCTTGGAGACCGGCTCCATTCGAGGCGCTCATCCCGCTAGGCTCAGTATTGGGGTTCGACGGTTGCAGCAGTCCGAACCGCGTGGGCTGAGCTGTGATATGAGACGGTGAAGGGGGTAACAAATCCACGTTGGAATGGTTGCTTCCAAGTTGATAAGTTGTTGCCTATCAAGTAGAGCAAACGAGGAGGAAATTCAGGAAATTCAGTAATTGGCGCCGTCGGCAGTTATACGGAGGAGAAAAAGAAAGGAACGTACTTGAAGAGACGTCGAACCGTTCCTTTCCCTCTCCGTCGACGTCATCGCCATCGGCGACGAACCCATCTCCATCGACGCCTGCCTCCGAATCGCAAACAGTCTCCCTGGATTTTTTCTGAGCGCGTTACCCGCATCCGTCTGCCCAACTCCATTGCCCAACGCCTCACTATCGCTCACACTTCCGTGCCGGCCACCCACACCACCATGAGGGGCTCCCAACATACCCGATCCTGACCCTGATCCTAAATTCAAACCTGTGTTCGACAGAACTGCGCCTAAGCTCGAGCCCGCACCAGTCGGAGTGCCACTTCGTGCTGAATCTATCGACCGACTCGTTGGATGATGTCCCCCTACAATCTTTGGTGGCGTTAAACCCACCATCGCCTGGGTCGGGGTCGCGGCAGCACTCTTATTGACACCGAGTGGTAGATGCTCTCGCAATCCTCCAGAGGATCCCGGGGGTATAGAGTTGGGACCTGAGGGGGTATGTGGTCGCGATGAAACTGTAGGAGCGGGGCCTGGAAACCGGGTGGGTGTTGTAAAGTCCAGGACGGCCCCTACTGGTCCGGTTGTTTTCCCTGTGGGCCTTGCTCCAGCTCCAGAAAGCGGGGGGAACTGGAAGTTCAGGGGGGAAGCGACATTCCTCGCGCGCGGTTGAACGGATTTGGGTGATACCTCCTCCACGCTGGACAACGCTGTAGACGGTCGGGATGGTGTCTCGAGCCCACGCTGTTGTAGTAGTTGTAGCTGTTGCTGCGGTATCTCGTTCGTCGTCGATGAGGGAGTCGCCCTCCCGCTAGCCACTACACCTTCTGCTCCTGATGCCGAGGTTGCTGATGAAATAGAAGGAGAGGTTGACGTGTTGGAAGATGATGCAAGAGCCAAGTCCGCCACGCCCTTAGCATTTCGCATGTCTTTATAGCCCCCCGCCATCTTCCCGTTCAAAGGAGGTGATGACCTCATGTCCCTCATCGGACTTGGACTGCGTCTGGTAGTCACCCCTCCCGCACTGCCTTTCGGAGTATGATAGCCCGATCTGGGAGGAGGTGCTCTTGCCGTCGCATCGTCGTACTCGCTTTGCGGCGCAGTAAGTCTCGAGAAAGCAAAGTTGGGCTGTTTAGCGGTCGACAACTCGACATCATCCTGAGACTCATTCGCTGCCGTGAACGATCCTAGGTCGTATGGCTCTCCAGACCCTGCGTTATTTGGACCCGGCGACGGTGCGAGGAATGACGATGACGGCGCACTGGCTGCGACGCCAATGGATGGGCCTTGGCCATGATGTTGTCGAGAGCTGCCGAGGTTGTTACGGAGGAAATTATCGGAGAGTGGAGGCGGTATGGAAGAATCTTCGAAGAGCATGCGAAGTGATCGGGGTGCTTGATAGCTTGAGCCAGACACGGGGGCGGGTGCGGACGGCGTTGTGACAGAGGTGCTTGGGATATTTGACAATTCGGCGTCTGATTGGCCTCGAATAGTGTCAAACTCCCAACTACCATGCTCCGTATCGAAACTGAGTATAACGGTCTGGTTCAGCTACGTTGTGCAGATTTTCTGCCACCAATAATGATTCTCACCTCTGTTGCTGGAAGTCCAATGCGTCAGGAGCAAGGCTGTCCCGAACGCCTCCCTGCTGCACCCAGCCGGTGTATTTGGCCAAGAGTTCTTTAAGTAGCGCGATCGACACTTTTGATGAGTTCTTGATCCACTTAGCCTTTGCAAGTTCGTCCGCCGTTAAACGCTAGGAATAAGGGGATGTCAATCCAGGAGTCTCTCGCACGTGTAGTGGCGTCAATATGAGACAAAGGCTGGCTAACTCACATCAGCAGGCAATTCCTTCAAACACATGGCCATAAAGTCCTTCATCTCTTTGCTCCCAGTATTTTCGGGTAATCGGGGTGTAGGTCCGGTAGTGATCAAGATGAAGGCCCGCATAGGTACCTGGTCAGAGTGCGGAGGGGTCTTCATCATCATCTCATAAATGGTCACGCCGAGACTCCAGATGTCAGCTTTAGTGTCGTATAAAGATCCAGAGATGACCTCTGGTGCCATCCAGTATGGCGTTCCAACCATAGTAGCACGTTTTGAGTGGGTGGTCGCGAGAAGCGCCGAGACACCGAAATCGCAGAGGACGACACGTCCTTGTGATGTGATGAGGACATTGGCCGCTGCAAGACAATCATAAGCATAAGACCTCGGAGCCTAAGGACATACCAAACTGATTCACCTTTGATGTCCCGATGAATGACGCCGGCTTTGTGCAAAAAGGAGAGGGCGACCAGCACCTCGCGCACGATGATCACAGTATGTCTCTCCTCTAGCACACCACCTTTAGTAGCTTTCATCTAGTGAGATGCTCAGCCCGACGGTCTGCGCTCATGGATTTGCTCCATACTCACAAGAGTCCTGACGCTTCCCCCGCTCGCGAAGTCCATAACGATCCACACCCGTGGACCGTCCAGCCAACATCCGTAATACTGCGTGACGTTGGTACTCTCACCACCTCGCAATTGACTGAGTAACGCAACCTCTTTCTGTATAGCTTCCACATCGTCGTCGGCAATGTCAAGGTTGATAATCTTCAGTGCGACGACGGCGCCGGAAGCAATGTGAATACCCCGATGGACAGACCCAAAGGCACCCTTGCCGGCGACTTCTCCCTTGTGGAATAGCTGGGTTACAGGCAGATGACTCTGGCCTGCGAGGGCGTTTAAGAGCGACACAGAGGACGCATTTGGTGGCATCGAGATCGTTGAAGGCTCGACCAGCTTTAACGTGTTTGACCAGGTTTGGCACCGTTCAGTGTCATGAATTACCTATTTGAGCAAAACATTCATGATAATATCACTGTAACGTCAAGAAGGGAGCGAGGAACAAGACGGGGAGGATCAAAGTCTTTAAGTACAGCACAGTCTCAGACGAACCCAACCTCCAACAAGGACCATTTGCGAGCTCCTAGTCGCCTTGCTTTGGGCACGCCCAATCGAGAAAGTTTGCAAACTCGTCAAGACTCTTACATAGCTTCGTTATGCTTGGTGGGGCCACAGGCGCTTTGACGTTTGAGGCGGTTGAGACCGTTGGTTGAACTGAATTGGTAGCAGCGCCGGTAGCGGTGAAGTATGATGTGGTCGAGCTTGATGTAGACAGACCAGGCAATGAAGCTGCCGTGGACTCGACTATGGCCCTGATGACCGCTCTGCTTTCTTCCACACCACTCCATGTAAGCCACTTTGTGAGCGCCCGGATGTCCTGCACATCGTAGAAGCCATACCAGGCGGTTGAAAGCTCTTCGTCATCCGCTTCGCTAGGATCATGTACCGATACCATCCAGGCCCAGTGATCCATCTTCTCCCTAGCCTCCCCGTTCGGAGCTCTGACGCCTTTCGGCGGTACAGATAGGATGTAATACATCCGCCCATCGAGATCGGCGCCTGCAGGTGCGAAACGGAGCTGGTCGCATGTCGTCTCGCGCATCAAACTCAGTCGGAGGGTCAAGATCTCCGTCTTGTGAGTCGTCTCTGCGGCTTTGTACTGATAAGTATTTCTCAGATCGTCAGTTTTGCTTGTACCTGTGTCTTAAACGAAGCCCCCAGTCACCTTGCTCCTCCACGCTTTGATATCGAACTTGTCATCGTCATTTAAAATCTGGCCCTCTTTCAGCTGCGCCTTTGCGGCTTGCTCTTTCGCAAGCCTTTCGTCGCGGAGCTTGTTCATATTCGCCTTGGTACCAGCCCACCTCTCCTTCTCTGCTTTGATCGCTTCGTCAGATGCCACACGAGCTGTCCGACTGGCCTCGACTCCTTCTGCAATGTCGTCGTAAATAGATGGGCCTTCCAGTGCGACATTGATGAGGGATATTATGCAGGGTATCAGCTGAGTTGATGATGCCAGACGAACACCAGACCCATGTCTATCGGATAAGCGGGCATCGGCGGCTTCTGGGTCGGCGATCTTCAGGTCAGGTAGCGAGGTGCGAAGCGTCTTGAGGATGAGCCAAAGTTGCGTGGGCAAGAGACCAGCCTTGCGTAACTCGGACTTGGCAGTTCGCAAACTCTATGAG
Organism: Tulasnella sp. 332; assembly: GCA_019632285.1. Lineage (NCBI taxonomy): Eukaryota > Fungi > Basidiomycota > Agaricomycetes > Cantharellales > Tulasnellaceae > Tulasnella > Tulasnella sp. 332. The sequence continues at coordinate 41,188 of WSTV01000216.1, forward strand.
ACACAATATGTCACCTGGTATACATGGAGATGATGTTGTGGTGCAGTCGTACCTCCTGATCCTCTTCCTTGGCATCAGCGAGAAGCAAATCAATCAATGAGACTAGCATGGCCTTCGTCGTCTGGTCAGAGAGATGTGCGAATTCATCCAGTGAGTCGCGGTGGCACTTTGGAAACTTCAGCAGGCTGGTGAAGCGATGAAAGAACTCCCGCACCTATGAACACATGGTGTGATTGAGATTGACAAATATGGACTAGAATAGGACGAGTTTACGTACAAGCATGCGATTCTCTACCATCTCCCTAGTACCAGCATGCGGGATAGGCTTCCATCGAGGCGAAGGGGGAATGATGGCTTTGCGAGATCTTCCCTTGGCCGCTGGGGGGGTGTTGGGTAAGCCTAATTCCGTGGCTCCTGTTACGCTTATCTTGATTAAAGCTCGGGTAGTAGGATCAGGACCTTCATTCTGCAGCATAAAGGCCATTAGCATACATGCCAGTGGCGAACATGACGATGTGAACTTACCTCGATCTCCTTAATACGTTGTTTCTTTCGTCCGATAAGTTGATCTATAGGTTCAAGCTTCCGCTTCTGCGAGGCCTTACTGCTCCCTGAAGGAGATGGCAACGTCGCGTCGGTATTGTTCTTATCCTTGAGAGGCAGACCACGAATATCGGGCAATGGCAACATATCCCTGGCAGGGAAAGAGAGGGTCGTGCTCGAGTCTTTGACTGGCTTCTTGGGGTGCGTATATTGCGGGATCTCCACGAAGGGGACAAGTTTGAAGGGTGACCTGTTGCCTGTGTGGCCGTCCAGCCGAGTTGTTTTGGGTTTTACGGCAGTGTGGCGAATTTTATGAGGGTAGGGAGGAATATCGACGTAGACTTGAGAGTGGCGGAATGAATTTGAGCGTTGCATAGTGGCTATGTTCGTTGGATGTAAAATGTGGAGATGTCGGAGGTTGCAATCATAAACAACCGCGAACTGTCGCCGTGCCTGACACACGTGCCATATCATATCCCCGTATTGGCCGTCGCGAAATTATGGCCGGCTCAAGATTCAAAAAACGACCAGCATCCTCAATTCACCACTTACAATATCATGGCACACGCAGATCATACTCGGGACCCTTGGTACGCTGTCTAATACGTAGAGAGCCTGCCTCATCACAGAGCTGACCACTCTAAATATACAGTCCATGGGTCGTCCTCAACGATTTCGGCGGAGCCTTCGCTATGGGCGCCATTGGTGGTGGCATTTGGCACGGAATCAAAGGAGCACGTAACTCACCACGAGTAAGTTGTCCATTACAGACATTGCTTTCGAATACTGAAGGCTATCGCACGTAGGGGGAACGCTTCATTGGCGCGGTTTCAGTCATAAAAGCCCGCGCACCAGTGACAGGCGGTGGGCTCATATCGGGCTACCGTTTATCGTCGAGACTAAAACTTTCACCATTCTAGGTAACTTTGGTGTTTGGGGTGGCATGTTCTCCTCTTTTGACTGTGCTGTGAAGGTGTGTCTGTCGCGCAGCAGCCATCCAGTGCTCACCCTTACTGAGTGTCTACATCTCATCTATGTAGGGCTACCGGCAAAAGGAGGACGCGTGGAACGCAATCATATCGGGATTCATGACCGGTGGAAGCTTGGCATTACGGAGTGCGTGTTGATGCTACTCCACCTGCTGTTTTGGGCGTGTTACTGACGAGATTTCATCACCGCTCTCATCATTACTTTCTCTTACTTCTCAATTGTTGCTACGTATCGTCGTCAACCTTGCGCTTCTTAAGGTGGCCCGAAAGCTGCTTTCAACTCTGCTATTGCCTGTGGTATTCTTCTTGGTGTTTTCGAGGGTGTTGGTGTCCTGATCAATCGGACATTCTCAGAGGTAAATCGACCAATGCTACCACCAAGTAAGCCAAGCGAATCTACTACAATCCCAAGTATATAGACTGATTGCCCGATGCTTCCAGTGCCGGAGCCTCAGGCGCCTCCAGTGGCGGTTTCTGCTTGAAATCCTCGCATTTAGACTTACTAGCAATATCAACCCCCTGCACATTCCATTTGTTTTCCAATTACGTTTTCCTATTAATTATTCACATCTTTTCATGTTTTTTGGCACTCGGATTGTTCACGTCAATGTCATGCCCCTGTGTACTTCGTCATTCGATCCGAATGCCCATCAGTAGAATACAAAACAGGGTTTGATGAGCTTCGAGTGTGGACTGGCCAACAACCACGAACGCCTTTACACACTGCGTGTATAGCTCAAAGGCAACCCAGGCGGCCTCGCTTCAATAGCGGCTACACGGTGCTGTCAGTACTACAAGAGCGCCACGAACTAGCGACATTCAATCTCGTTCCCGGGACATCGCCACTGACCATGTCACTGGCACGCCGCTCGCCCCGAAATCACAAAGAAAGTCCCAGGCTTCCCAATCTGAAAGTCAAAGCGGCCAGTATAAGGTATGTTCACTGACTTTTAATAGTTGATATCGAAACTATGAGTTCTGCTAACTCTCTACTTCTTCGTCTCAAGATGGTCCGACGACGACTCCGCCTTAGAACAGAGCCTCATATCAGCACTCGAAATGAATAAGCGATGGCGATCAGGACTATTCTCTGTGGAATCTGCGACATCCCTGAAGACACGGTGCCACGACGAGATTGCACGCTTTCTGTTCGCATCACATCCGCGCTTTGCCGAGGCCTACAAAGTGAAGCCAGGGGCGTTCACTAATGCCGTGAAAGACCGAGTTGAGACGTACGCTCCTTCCATCCTTTGTCCCGCCTCGTGTCCTTCTGTGATAAGCCACTCAACGTGGTCTTTATCAGTTTGCCAGCCACGCTTGCGGTTACTGCTTTGCAGACGGCGCGAACGCGATTATCGAAAGCCAAGGTTTCAGCAGACCTTTACTCTTTGCGTCTGCGACAACCCGACATCTGGACGCGTGAGTTATTCCGACTCCTCGAAGTCTTTCAACAAACTGATGTTGTTTTCTCGTTTTAGAACACCGACAAAGGTATGAGAGACAATTGCCGCGTGTTGACGGTCCCACAAGTCCTAACTTACGTGATTTATTAGCCACCACTGGGATTCAGCTCAATGGCAACCCCGCTTTCCTCTCGAAATTCAATTTCTCATCCTGCACGCCTTCATCGAGAGCGATCCCCCGCCAGTCGAACCAATAGACATTGCGCAAATCTGCAAAGATTCTGGACTCCCGCCTCCACTGCCAAAGCAGAAGCCTCCCTTCGCCCGGGAACGACTACTTTTTGATGACATATCGCCTTCGCTTGCACAAATAGATCGCAACCTCAACCACCGCAGAGCTGCAACAGCCTGTTTAGTCAACCGCGTTTGGTATACCGAGACTGCTCGATCTCTATACAAAACAGTTACACTGCAACGTCCCTCTCACTTCGAAAATATATTCGGCGGGCATGGCGCCATGCACAAAGGTCGCGCTGGCCAATTCACTCAGATTCTCACCCTCCACACCCCTCCTCAAAATGCAATTCATCTATGTGCTCAGCGCTCCATCGTCCCATATGTTCAATTCGACTTTGGTTCCAGTCGGTCCTTTTTCACGAAGCCGGACGAGGAGACCAAGAAGCCAATTGAACAGCTCGGGAGGACATCTCAGCGGATCGGAGCGCTCGCAACGCGGTCGGTTCCGTTATATCAGTTAACGCTGTGCTTGGAGGCGAAGAAGCTGAGACTGTTCGTGTCCGAGACCAATCCAGTGGACAGCTCCGATGATATCTGGCAGGACTTGATCGCTGGTCACGTTGCGGCGTTGAGGATGATGGTGCATCTAGAGCACTTGATCATCGATGCAGAGTTGTATCTCATCTTGCTTCCCATGTACTTCAAGACGTGGTGTCAGACGGATATGTGGCAGCAGGTGTTGACAGCACTCAAATCCGAAGCGACCGCGAAGCCGATGGCCACATTCTTTGACGATACCCACTTGAACACTGTGAATTCATTTTCTTAGTGTATAGTTTGCACTTTTCCCGTCTTTCCTAACACCTTGATTCCCCTTTGCAGCTCACATTCGTCGGCTCCCACGTTCCAACATTGGCCTTTCTCGCACGTATCTCATGCGCTCCCCGCGTCAAGAACATCAATCTCGTAGGATGGAATCAGCCCGGAATAAACGAGGAGTGGCTTGCATTCGTCAAGGAGGATAGGTTGGTGGCAGATCCGATGTGCAATTGGGTGGCCGAGGATGTTGCGGAACTGTAGGAGGCGTTGGGGAAGCGAGATATTCGACCTTCGTTCATGTACACATTACCTGCAGCGGAACCAACCCGTTGGCGTTGACGACTTGTATCAAAAAGTCTTAAGTCTTTCACCGTGACTGTGCCTATATCTGATCGATCATGCCAGTGCTCTCATAGGCAAGATGTATAAAAGTGCTCATGGTGCGTTATTATAATGTCTCGACATCCCTAAACGGGAAGGGCAGGTTGGTGGTTGAACACGCGGCAACACGAGCCCCTGGCTCGGGACAGTCTTCAACCTCCAAAATTAGTCAATGAGATTCCTTTGGCACCAACGGGAGACCTTATGAGGGTGAGTGCCTAGTGTGCTGGCCAGTGCCCGGACTGTCCTCCGAACCCCAACGATATACTGTGATCACCATAGGAAACCCTATCCAGCAAGCTAGAGACAGTTATCTAAAGAATAGTTCATTTTTGAAGCGCTGAGGACCGTGCGGGCCAAAGACGGGCCGGAAGGCCTGGTAAGCACGTCGGAGGTCCCGTGATCTCGAGAGACTGGCCTGCCGAGATATAGATGAAAGGGGACTTTTCAATTGGCTTGATTGAGTGGCCCATATGCGAGTCGTAATTTAAGGCGCCCACTTCTGAGAATTCTATGGCCCAAGTTCTGCTGTATGAGAGGATACTGGACAACTGCTCTGCTCTGCTTGCGGGCGTCAAAAGTCTCCAGTGGCGGTGAGGGCATCGACGGCCGTGCGATGACCAAAGAGCCGTCTCTCACTGATAAGATCCAGCTCTATTGAAAGTGGGTTCCCCTCGTTACAATTGAGTTGATGTTCAGTCGACTGAGAGCCATTCAAAGAGGTGCCCCCGATCGACAGGGTC
>WSTV01000217.1:0-13059 GCA_019632285.1 Tulasnella sp. 332
CGATTAGGCTGCGCAAAGCCTACAAGGGTGGACATCGAACTTTCCTCACATATCAACATGGATAGCAATGAGATATTGATTCGGAGCGAATCTCTAACACCCACCCAAAGACGCAGGAAGTTGCCTCGGGCAGCAAGAGGGGTTCCAAAGGAAAGCAGGAGGTAACTAGCCTAAGTTCGGATTCTGAGGATGGTGAGGGTCTCCATGGTATGTATCCAAGTAGTTAGTAATTATTACCGTCATACAGGAGACATTGATATCAATACCTTGAGGGAAGAGCCCGGGGCTTGATTTTAAGCCGATCTAACATGTCGGCTCGGCGCGTTTCGGGAGAGCGTTGCCATCCATGGAATGTAAGAAACAAGGCCTGCGACTATGGGATCGGGGCATGGGGCCAGCCAATGATGTCGCCCTGATATGGAATCGGATGTCAATCGACTGTCAAAACGGAAACCAACCAGTTTCACGAGGCAAGCCAAGGTGGCTAAACTCACATATTTTTCCAGTCGAAACGCAAAAGCTACCAACATAGTACATAGCTCCCCTTCTCGTTTTCCCTCTTACCCTGCCAGTTACTATTGACGAGTCAGTCTGTCAGCTTTTTGCTATCTCCTCGTACTCACTTTTGGTTTCGCTCTCTCGTCCTAGTGACTCCGGAAGATGAAGAGGGCGTGGTCTTGAACCTCGCCGCAAATTGATTTACCATAGTCTCCAGAGTGAGGGCGAGGAGGGGGAATGCAGTCTTCAAAATCGCGACAATCTCTTCCACCGTCTCCCAGGGTTGGCGAGGAGTTCCTCGGTGAGTGTATTGTCATTTCTCAGCGAGACAGCGTTGAATCCCCTATCCACTCTCATAGTTGATCACAATATCATTGCAGGAAGGCTCGCTGGAGGATCCACCCTCTCGACCGGGCAGGTATAATCCCCATGCTCAATGCGGAATTCTCCCAGGTTCCAAAGTGGGAATAATGTCCTTTTCCCCGCATGAGTAGATTTCCTATACCTAGGGAATCTGACGAGCTGTGTAGTTTTCCTGTTGTAATTCATGTAGCTGTTGTCGGTCGCGCAGGTCCATCAACCACAAGAAGTACGTCTAAGATCCATGTATTGCTACGGTACATATACACAAATATGACAGAAAGAGGAAATGAAGAGGGCTGTGGTGGTGTGAGATGCGTAGTACCAATCGGATTAGGTGAGCGATATGGAAGAGACGCGATGAGGTCAGTGCCTCTATATCTCGGCTCTCCCTCCTTTGTGGGATCTCCGCCCCGAGGCATGTGCCGATCTGGTGAAGTCAACAGTAGAAAGGGAATGAATGTTGGTTAGATCGGGCACACCGGCAGTGGCTAGACGCTAATAGCAAGACTGGCAAAGGATACGTAGTTCTGCTGTATAACGGATCCTGCGGACGCGAATGGCGATTGAGGTCGGCACTCCACGCTCCTCCGATCTCCGTCGGTACCAACGACGAACGCTTCACGGAGGGCTGAGCTCTCGTTGAGCTGTATCGCGAGAAGATCGACTGGAAGCACTTCGAGGGCAACGCCATACATCTTGGTACGTTTTTTTTTTTCACTCATACCGCCAAAGTCTGTCCATTCTAACGATTTTATCCAGGAAAAATCACTCCCGGTGATTTCATGTTCAAGATGCGCCCTGACGCCGAGTCCCGCACCCCCCTCGAATATCCGCCTGGCGACCTCCTGTAACTTCAAGACGCCCTCAAGGGAGGCAAGCTGAGCCACGCGGCCACGCTCGACGCGAACGACGAAGCGTCTCTCTTCATCGTGAAGAACGGCAGCACGACCGGTGTTACCACCGGTCGCGCGACCGACACTGAATCTTCGTTCGGGAATGTGACAACGACTACGACACTCGCTTCATGTCCATAGAGGTAGCTGTCTACTCATACAGCCACAAAGGCGGGGCTTTCTCTGCCCCCGTAGATTCCGGGTCTGTCATCGCTGATGCCAATGGTCGTATCGTCGGTATCTTCACTGGCGGTACCGGTCAAAGAGGCTCGACTGACATTACCTACGCATCGCCATATTACTAGGTCAAGGAGCGTATCAAGGAGGCCTTCCCCGACTCCTATCTCTACCCGATCACGGCGTAGGTCGCGACGTCGATGCACGACGATATCGGAGACGCTGGCCAGGCAGTCTCGCCGTTTTCTTCTTGCTTCTACCTATAAGACTTCTCCTCCTTCCGTCACGCTCTTCTCTTTTCCTACACGCTCCTGTATTTATGAGTTAGCTGTTGGCGCCGGCAGATGATTTGACTGGTGGTCGAGGGCGAACTTGACTCATCTCCCAGTTTCACCACATAGCTTATCCTCAAGTCTCGCTTAATAGCTCAAACATTGGTTTATTGATGTACATTAATCTATTTGGAGATGTCTGGTCCTTCGACTCGGGGTGCACCGCGGAGGTCCCAGCTCCTCCATTGGACGTCCCCGTCGGTGTGTTGGGTCTATCCGCATAGAGAGCGGAGAATATGTGCTGACGTAAGCCGTGTCCAGGTTAAAACAACCTACCTCCACTTAAAGACGGCCTGGTTGTACTTCATGTCTATCATTAAACACTCTTGTTTACATCTTTAGCTGTGGGAGTCGGTGTCTAAGCTGCTCTTTGTTCTTTGCAGATACAACCAGAACCCGATATGTTATATGTACATAGCACAATCAGAAGCTTCAAGAAGAAACATACCCGGCCTGTGGTTTCCCTGCAGACCCACTGACATATCAGCTATTTGATTGGCCTCTCAGACAGCTCCAGACTAGGGAATGATCATCTTCCGCGGTGATCCTCGGGGACTAGGTAAGACCATAGACGGATTGTCCAAGCTTCGCCGGTTTCTCAATCCTGGACCGGGAATAATAATTGGTCTGCTTTTGGGCCTTACCCCATCAATCGAGGCAAGATGTTCTCGGCATTCATCGCTGTCCTACCTACTCGTCCTCCACATTCTGTGATTCTTGAGACCCATTGAGACCCTGTTGATTGGTAAGTGAGATGCGATGTCTCGCACACTCTCAGAGGTCACCGTATGCCCCGGTCTTTATCGATCCAGCATATCCGAAACTGCGTGTCTACACAAAGAAAGGTTATATACGAGGATCAACATATATTCCTCCACCACGCTCAGGATACATCACTCCATGCTATCAACGTTGAATGTCTGAGGCAGACCCGGCTATCAACAGAATTACCAGGCTGGTTCGGATAAACTCTGCATCCCATAGACTTCAAAAAGGCGAATGTTCACAATACATAATCGGACAAGTAAGGACAGCCCCTCCTTTATTGACAACTCTCAAGTAAACGATTCAACAATGCCCTACACCATCCTCGTTGGCGGCTATTCAGACTTCATCTCAACGTTGAGCTTCGATCCTACGATTTCTCCCGCGACCTTGAAGGTGGTTGGCACGTCTCCCGCTGGAAGTCGCCCGACGTGGATCTCGCGCCACCCCACGGACAAATCGCTCATCTTCGCGACCAACGAACAGGTCGAAGGGAAGGTCTTGTTGTTCACGATCAAACCCGACCAGACGCTTGATTTGGTTCAGACCGTGCCGAGCGGGGGAGCTGCGCCGTGCCACCTACACATCGGTGAGGGAGAGGTCGTCGCTGCGAATGTAGGAATTTGTTGACATGTTTAGGCCGTGTCAGTATCATGTTCTATCGAAGCTGACTTGATTAATCTCGACTTGTTCGTTAGTTCAGCTCTGGGACGGTCCTCGCTATTCCGCTTTCACTTTCGCCTCCCGCACTGCTCGAGCCTCATAGCGAGCCGATCCATTTCGAGTTCCCTGGCCCAGGTCCTAAGCCGAATCAGGAATGGTCGCATCCCCACCAGATCTTTCCCCATCCTTCCGGGAAGGAGCTCCTCGTACCCGATCTTGGAGGCGACAAGATCTGGAGACTTGGGCGCGACGAAGAGGGTAAGCCCTGGAAGATCAACGGCGCGATCGAATCACCGGCACGAGGCACCGGGCCGAGACACGCCATCTTCAAAGGTGCGTCTCGTTCCATGTTTTCTGGAAGACATGAACGGTTTTGAGAGTTCTGACATCGAGCCCCGCATCTCAGGCGATGACCTGTATGTCATCAACGAACTTACCTCGACTCTCACACACTATTCCTACCCGAACGAAGGTGACGTCAAGGAGGTGAACACTCTGTCCATCCTTAGATCTCAAGACCAGTTCGTGGATAACATGCTTGGAGCGGCGCTGCTGTTGTCGGAGCCATCGCAGTCGTTCCCGGAGCCTTTGATATACGTGTCCAACCGAAACGATCTGCATCCGGAGGGCGACACAATCGCCATCTTCAAGCCGGCAACGGCGTTCTCGGGGGTCGAACTAGTCGGAGAAGTTCGTACGGGTCTGCATCACATTCGAGGTGTGGCTTTGGGAGGCGAGGAAGATCGATACCTCGTGGTGGGTGGGGTGACTGGTGGAAGTAATTTGCCCAAGGGAATCAAGGGAGGCGGCATTAAGGTATTTGAGAGAGTAGATAGAGGCCGGTCGTTGAAGGAAGTGGCACATTTGGAGGAAGAACATGTGGCCCTACCCACATCATTCCTGATCTTGTAATAAATGATTCAACTCACTGCATTGAAGCTATCATAATAACGCTAAAGCGAAGGAGCAAGCCAAGCCAATTGGGCAGGACAAGCAGTATATTTGATATGTATGAACAACCGGCTCGGCATCACAATCGTTACAAAGGATGGATAAAGCGATGCGAAAGAGCACTGAGAACGTCCAGATGATAAATCGTCGATGTCAGCGTTGCTTCGGCACAGCAGAGATGTACTTGTTCATCGATTGGGCTGCAATTTGACGTGAACGCTGATGTTAAAGAAAATTTGCGCGGCGTGTGATATATAGATGTTGGATATCTGAAGGCTGTACGATTACCGTCGTAATCGCCATATGATATGTACACCGCTGGTACAAATACAGGGATACAGCCATGAAAAATGAAGGACGTGCATAGAGTACAAGGAGATGCGAACAAAGCGATAAGTTTGAGGAAGAAAACCATGTTGACGCAGATTTAAAAAAAAATAACATGATCTCGTAGGGAATGGTGACGTTATTTAATGATCCTGGATGATCCTGGAGCCCGGTGCTTTTTGGCGAGTTAGGCGATCCAGCTAGATGACGAGTTAGATTTGAAAGGACGGTCAATGGCGCTCTGTAACTCACCTCATCACAAACTGTGCTAATCGTTGGGCGCTCCTTCGGAGCAAGAGACCAACACCTTCGAAATAAGTCCCACAGCTCAGCTCTGGCCGGAAGCTCGGGATAGAGTTGGGGCGCCGGAGTTTGGCCGAGTACGATGGCGCTGATAAGCGTGTAACCGTTTCCTAGGTTGACGAAGGGAATTTGGTCCGTCATGATTTCTGAAACAACACTGCAAGTTGATGGGACAGAAATTTAAAAGCTTGAAAGACATATTACACACCTAGGCCAAGGGATGCGAAAGAGTAGATGTCGGTCATTGTACTGCACAGCGTGGTCTCATCTGCCAAGAGTTCCGGAGCACACCACCTAGTCGTTCCTTTCCCGATTGTTGACGTGAAGAATGCTGAGAGCTGAGAGTCTTCGGGGAATCTCGAAAGGCCATAGTCGCATAGTTGAGCTTGTTCTTCGTCGCCAATTAGGACGTTATCCTGAAGGATTCCAAGCTTCAGCACGTAAGCTATTTCGCAACAGATGATGACTCACGGCTTTTAGGTCGCCATGTGCCACGACAGGATCATGCAGATGCAAGTACTTCAGACCCTCGGCTACCTGTCGCAGCTGCAGGAGATCCGGGATTAGCATATGTATCTCCGTAGACTATACAATGCTACGACGTACGAGGGCGAGGCGACGGTCATAGTTTGGCTTCCTCTTTTGGAGGTACTGGCGAATGTTGCCGTACTTGCACCAGAGGGTGACTAGAGACGGTTTGCCAGCGACGATCGCGAATCCACTCACTTGGATCACGTGGGGATGCTGCAGAGAAGACCCAAGTTTTACTTCACGTAGAAGACGCTAGTTAACAAAATATAAGATCGATAAGGCACAACGCTGCGAGATGGTGCCAGTGGAAAGCGTTGATACCTTGAAAAACCTGTTTAATCCAGCTGGCGAATTGATATTGATCCCGACAGGCCGAAGGGCTTTGATGGCAAACTAAGAGAGAAAGAGAGACCATGGGTATTGAACATATGACTTGAACGTCTGCGATGGCACTGACGATAGGCCCATTGGGTTCCGGCCTCATACTACAGACGTCGCTGTAGTACCCAGACGTGCTATCTCGCGGGCTTCCTGCCGAATTGCTGAGTCTTTCACTCAAGTCGGGTACGCGAACCCCTATTATAACGCTTTCAATGAGCCTCCGTTTCATCAAAGGAGGAGTGAAGGTGGATATATACCTAGGAATCGCACGAGATATTTGGACCAGCAGATCGTAGCGCCTGGTAGGTTCCCAGCTCCGTCGGCCACTGACCCATCATAAAATCGATGGAGGGTGCTGTCTGTTTTGCAAAACACTAGGGCTGGGTATACGTGGCACGCACGAGCCGAGATAGGACTTTTGAAGGCTTGGATGAAGCGTATGCTGTCGCGAACGAGATCAAGTAGCTCGTGCTCGGGGAGCTTGAGTCTCGCTTGGCGGTCCTGCAATATAGCATCAGTTACAGTGTTTCGAAGAAAGGAGAGAGGAGAGAGGAATCTCACTTCAATCCAGCTTGCTGCTATTTCGAGAAGGCCAACGGCCACATCGACCTTCCGCAAGAGACTCATAACTTCCAACCAATGAAGGAGTCGTTGCGTCAAGAAGGTGCGCAAGAGATTATAAGCTTCTTTATCATCAGTGCGAGTACGAGATAGATGGTGCGCCCAGCGCAGGCACGCATTCTTTTGCGATGATAGAATATGAAGGCGAGTGTGTTCGTCCATCTCGTCGGGGTCCGGATGTCTGTTTCGGGAAGACTGAAGCTGACAGATGTCTCGCTCGAGCCCGTTCAGGTGCTTCAAACACTCTCTAGAGAGAATGTCATGAGCCTCCGCGCAGTTCAGTGCAGAGACCTTCGTGCCAGTGATGTCAGGAGATGCGCTCCAATCCGACGGCCGAGCGGAGAAGACTTCGGCAGCGGCAACTTCGATAGCAACGGACTGGATATGAGATGTGGCGATAACGTTGAGGACTTCATGGGTAAATGCTGTTGTGACGAGCGCCGCCGTGTGAGATGAGGGTTCCGAATGTGTTGCAACCAGCGCATGCGAGATCGAAAGAAGATCCATCACGGATCGGGAATTGAGAAGTGGGAAGGAGGAGGTCGACAGAGTTGGAATGGGTTCTCAGGAGGGAGGATTCAAGAAGAGTGGTTTTATATCGGGTGGTTGAGAGGAATTCTGAGGTGGAAAGCCATATGGAAGTGCCTTGCACCACGCATTTGAACGACCCCCCAGGCCAGTCATGCCTAAAATTCCGACGAGGTCGTGTTGTGTGGTAGGCGCGTTGGCTTGATGCGGGCCTTCGGGAGCCGAACCGCACGTATACCCCATTGGGCCATCTGGGGCGGCGAATCATCATACGTCAGAGGATCATCGTGCCTCGAGCTGGTTGTAGCGCCACACCTGCAGGGAACCTCTTGGCGGTTAACCGACTTATCCCTGCGAACCTTGTGGCTGGACCAAAACGAATGCTCCTCGCCTCTCGAGCATTGAAGTCAATAACTCGTCCATAACCACTGCTGACCTTCTTGAGGGTAAGACGACCCATGTTCTAAAAACCCCCGATCACAGACCGGTTGGCGGTCCACGCCTGGGCCCTATTGTGCGAGGAGGTGGCTTACAGTGGTTTCGTGGCCAGTGTTCGAATTAAACCTTGATTCTTACCATTAAAGCCAAAGTCAACAAACTAAACTTCCTAAATAGGAAGACATAGAAGTATAATGTGAGCGTTGTCAGACCAGTCACACGGAGTGATAGGGGGTGATCTGGCATAAACTTCAACGTCAACCAGGCACAAGGGATCCACTCAAAGAACATCAAAGACGAAGTGGGCACTGTCATGGGGCCCTTGGGAAATCAATGATTTTGGTGTGGCAAGAGAGCACTGGCAGTCGCGCAGTGGGACAAGAGGCTAGATGTGATCACAAGTTTCAGTTGTGCAGGGAGCAATTCGGGTATCCGGCTATGCCCCCACTTCCCGACGCCCCGACTTTGACCGCCCTTTGCCTACCCTGACAGTCCAACTCCGCCTCGGGCATTGGCCCTGCATTCCACTTGTAGTTTGGCGGACCAGCCGCTCAACGGTAGGCTCCCAGACGTGGAGACAACCGGTAGCTCCTCCGTCTTTGTGGCAACGTAGAGCAAGTCACTGCCGACTTTCGACCACCCCTTCGCGCCACCGCTTTAGTGTCCAGGCCAGGCACCGTTCCATTGCCTCACGGCTGCACCAAGCCTTCCTGTGAACGGAAGCCAAACATACCAATTTAAACCAAGGGTCAATCGCCACAGCCTGGACCAAGACAGTGCAGACTATCCCGACTCCAAAGACTAATATATCAATCATGCTGGGCAGCCGCTGCCGGCACACGCAGCAAAGGATCCTTGCCTTCCAGTCGGAGACCGCTCACTTGAAATGTCATGTTTCGGACTGAAGTCGCCTGGATGATACGGTGTTTCCTGAGGATTGTGGCGTGTTTGGCACGTGCCTTACGTCTGATCTCCCAGGGCCCTCGCTTGACCTACGATGAATCTCACCCAGCAGTTTCATTTTTGGTCTCATTACAGTAATTATTGCCTCAGATAAAATTTCATAGCCATCCCCTCCCAGGGTGGTATTCACCGTCTTCACAGTTTCTGGCCGCCACACCTGGCACTCACGCGATAGCAAAATCCCCCTTCGTGGAAAGACCTTCACCCTTTAGGCTTCGCTTAGTGCCAATCCGACCCATGGTCAGAGACGTACCAGACAAATTTCTCCAAACGTTTTTGTGGTTTGGGCACAGGATTGCTCAGTGAATCCCGGCGCCGATCGTCGCATTGTGACACGATCGCTCTTCTCTCTGATGCTGTGAACATTAATGAAGGATATATACCACGCCATGTACAGGTAAATGAGGAAGCAAACTGCAAAGAGCGACAAGAAGTTTTTTTTTTTTAAAAAAAAAAAGTGTTTGGAAGCGAAAGCAGTTGATGGGTTGTATGGTATATGTGAGTGCTATGGTATGTCAGAGAGTGTGGGAATCTATGTTGCAGAAACGAGCGTTGTTGGGACTAGTGACGAGAACAAGAGACAGATAGGGTAAAGAAGGGGGAGGTCATGTCGAAATGGGAGGGGGAAACGTCGGCCGAGTAGATTGGATTGGAGTGCCCGCGGTGATCGTCAAGAGCGGCAGCGAAGGTAACGACCTGCCAGGTGTGGATGAAGGCAGCGTAGTGGGGCTACCTTCTGTGCCAGGATGTGGTCCCAAATCTGTGATCAGACTCAAGTGTGATTGCGCCGAGACAAAGCTCTCCCTGCCTCCCTCAATCAAATCTTCCACCTCCGCTTCAGAGCCATTGTCGCTCTCTTCAGTCTCCTGGTCACTAGCCTCCGTTCCCATTTTCTCTGCTCCCCCATCGACGCTTTCTCTTCCGGTGTTGAAGCTAGTGCCCTCATCTTCAAAGTCCGTCTCGGGGTCGTCCTTGTTGTCGTCCTCGACGGCATCATGATACACCTCACCCGCTACCTCCGCCGCACTCAAGACTTTGACCATCCCCTCCCTCACCTCCTCGCGCTTCTCGACTCTCTCAACCGCTTCCTTCGCATGCCCAAGCATCCGCTCAATCATCCCGCTAACTCGGTCGTATATTTGGTCCACTTCACCCTCTGCGACGTCACTGTCCTCGTCATCTTCACCATCATTCTCAGCTCCAGCGACATCTACATCTGGTGCAACGGAAGAGGCATCGGAACTTCTCAAGGCTGCGAACGCTCGAGGAGGAAGGACGAGACGTGTCTCCCGTAGACGTCTCCGAAGGTCCCGAATCTCTTTCGCTTGCCGAACTTTGGTAGCCTCGAGCATCATGTTGATGGACATTCTGAGAAGAAAAAACAACGTTTGTCAGACCCTTGTCGAGCATATCGAGTTGTGTAAACCGACGCACAGTGATCGATTGGTGATCTCCAAGTCGGCAATCTATGTTGATCATATGATGAAGCCCTCGTTTGAAGACGAATAAGCCAAGCTATCACATACCTTGCGATTGGACCGAGCCTCAGCTTGCCCAGATGAATCATCCTCAGCGCGTGCGTCACTTTGATCCTTGTTGATGTCCGACGGTAGAGGCGCAAAGCTACTGGCGTGCTTTGGTGTATCAATGGTACTTCCGAGTCTCGTCGAGCGATCTGAAGTGGCCGTCCCTGACCGTGGCCGTAGTGGTGGATAAAGAGGTGGAGATTGAGGTAGAGGCCATCCACTTGTTGGTGGAGGGGATTTTGGGGCCGGGGATGCATGCAAGACATCTCCTATCACATCTGGCGCTGGGGGAGCAGGCAGAGGGGGTATCGGAAACGGCTGATAGTTGCTGTAATGCATGTTAGTGATGAGGGGCTTTGATGATGCCCCAGAGGTCCTCATGGTCGATGCTCCTGATGCTGATGATTGCCAGTGAGGCCTAGCATGCGATGATTGTGACAAAACGGGTGTTGATATCCCAGAGGACGTCGATGGAGTGCGCGGTCGATGATTCAAGACTGACGGACGTGGTGCGGGTGTGGATGCGGATGCGGAGGAGAGCGATGATTTACGACTGAGTGTATGTTGATGAAGGGAAGGGAATGACAACGTGTTCGATATAGGGCTTGTGGGAGATGTACCGTTGGGGGGTGATGTCGATATGACCAGGGATGAGACCTTGCTCTTGATACGCATTGATGGCCCTGCGATGGGGCTCGTGGTCGGGCTAAGATTGGTATTGTCTGAGCCGTTTGAGCTCATACCAATAACACTCCCCACCCGTGATGAGCTCAGGCCTATTTCCGAGCTACCATCATATAGGCCTGTACCTATTGACGAGGATGACGGAGAGTGCGGTCCGATGGAAGATGTGTCGCTAAGGCTGGAGGTGCGTAGATGACCCCGTAAGTGTGGTTGTAGATTCGTGACCCCACCATTTGAGAGACCTCCAATAGGCAGCGGCGATAATCTCAGTGCAGGACTGGCAGGTAAGGAGAAAGCAGATGCTGGTGCCGTCGTTTCAGATGGTGATCCGCCTGAAATGGTCTCGTTGACGCGTGTGTATGGTGACGGCGGAGATGTGGCAGGAATCACCCGAGCTGTCGGAGAGGCGCGTTGCGATATGGCGAACGCGCTTGTTTTAGCCTTGATAACTCGTTGTGAAGACGCTCGGCCAAGCGTACTGAGTTCTGGTGAAGTGACGCGAGCGATCGGAGAGGATGTGGCGCTCATGCGGACAGGGGAGGGTGAGCGAACAGATCGGGAAGCATCCTGTCGCACTTTCAATGGGGATCGCGCTCGTGTTGGAGCTGGACTGGCTGCGCGATCGTTCATGCGGCTCGATCGGACCTGGGCCACGCTGCTCACTTGGACTTTGGCTTTGGCAGGAGGGCGGTGGCCTGGGGTGGGGGTGTTGGCGGAGCGAAGGCTACTGCTATTGTCAATAACCTTTGTGGGCAAGGACTGAGCTAAGACTTCGGGCGCAGCTTGCACATCGGTCTAACCTTGCGCTTCACCGGTGTTTCCATAATAGAGTAGAGGGCGCCAGGCCAAGGAAACGCTAAGCAAGTTGGGTGGTCTGGGATCGAATGCCTGAGATCAAACATTTGTGACCACCAAAGTGACCAAACCGTCGGTTAACGGAGACAGCGACGATTTGGAAACAAGCTAGAGCCGCAGAGCCGCCTCAACTTCGCTTATTACGCTTATAGAGTGGCGGCCATGGCCTGGACTTGGACAGCACTCTTTCCGCCCACCTTCCACTTTGCTAGATAGTCTTCTCCTTTCTTCACTTACAACTCACGTCGTATTGAAATGGGATTGAGCCGGTCAGCAAGGATATCCATCGTTCTCTTCATAGACTCGGTGTTCTTTCTGGTGGAGCTTGTCACTGGTGAGCGCTTATTTACCAGTAGCTGCAATAACTATTACCTGTGCTTATCGAATATTGATTTACCCTTTCAGGCAATATCACTGGATCACTGGCGCTTATAGCGGACAGCTTTCATATGCTGAAGTGAGCTTGACGATCCTATTTCGGAAATACAGTAAGAACAGGCGCTAACAACCTCGAAACTAGCGATGTTTTATCTCTATTCGTAGCATTATATGCCATTAAACTCGCGAACAGGCGTGGATCCACTGGTAAGCTTTTGTAGAATGGCGCCACGCAACAGTAGCTTCTCAACATGACCTTATTACAAAGATCAATACTCGTACGGCTGGCACCGTGCCGAAATCGTGGGCGCCCTCGTTAACGGCGTATTTCTCCTTGCACTGTGTTTCAATATTTTCCTGGAGGCAGTAGAACGATTCTTCAAACTTCCAGGTATGCATTCTCGTATCACAAAAATGATCCTGTCACGACTTGAAGTAATCACCCTGGGCCCATTTGAGAGCTTGAACATCCTCAGCTTATAGTTATCGTGGGCGCTTTGGGTCTCCTTTCTAATATTCTCAGTCTCTTTCTGTTCCATGGTCCGTACCAAACCTCTAGAACGATATGATGGAGTCGCCTGATTGTTCGGCCCTCTATAGATCACGGGCATGGCCATAGCCACAGCCACAGCCACGGTCACGGTCACGGCCACGATCACGAAGCGGCTCAACCCGTCCAGTCCACACCCTCTCCGGCCGACATCAATACTGTTGAGAAAGCCTTCGCACCTTGCGCAGATCCTGACAAATCACCAACATCCCACACCCCTCAACACGCGACAGAAGAGCTTCACTCCTTGCCGCCTCTGTCTCCTCCCGCACTACACGACTATAACCTCACGTCCAGTATATTCAGTTCTGAAAGCCCAAAGCCACAAAGTG
>WSTV01000217.1:16324-45265 GCA_019632285.1 Tulasnella sp. 332
GAAAGAGCTGGAGCAACCCACTGGCCAACATATCTCGCCATGCTTGAGGCATGCTTCCCAGCGTTGGGCGTATCACTTGTCTCGTACTCGCTTTCATGATGAAGAAGCATATAATCATCTGCACATCTTTTTAACGCGTCATCTGCTCCACTGGCTGGAGGTAATGAGCCTATTAGGCAAGGTCGAAATGGCAGTCCACCTTTTGGAGATGGCAGCGACTTGGACTCATGTTAGTCGATATCCTCTCTCTTCGATCCGGGCGGCAATCACTGATGCTAAACCTTATAGGAGCGTGACATCCGTCTAAATATCCGAAATGATGAGCTTAGTGATCTTCTTCACGATACAAGACGCTTTGTCCAAGCATTCCAACACCCGATCACGACCAGGGCCAGTAACGTCTACACTGCTCTGGCTTTTTCGAAGACTGATAGTACCCTGCACAAAGTCTACGCCGGTCTATGTGTCAAGGAGGTAGAGGACCCATCGACCGTTACCATGAACTGGACGGGGTACTTCGTTCGATTCATCGGTACCCACCTAACGTCTCTCGACTTTTCAAATCAAGAGGCTAACCAAATGACACTTTTTAGGTCTGAATGTTAAGGATCTAAGCGACAGCCTCAGAAATGTCGAAGAGGGTCCAAGAGAGTGCTCGACTGGGTTATATAGCGATGTCTACAAACTAAGAATACACCCTAATGGTCCAGTCGTGAGTTTTGCTTCCTCATTTCACCAACGTGTGCTGAAAATATCTGTACCACTAGGTTGCCGTAAAAGCGCTGCGCCCTGTAGGGATCTGCACCGACTCTGTAGCGGGATTGAACCGCTTTTGCAAAGTAATACCTCCAGCCTACTCATTGCCTTGATCAGTGATTTAAATGGGTTTTTTTTTTCTCGCAGCGTCTTTTGCGCGAGGTGCAACTCGGGTCTTCTTTGCGACATCGCAACGTGGCCCAGCTGAACGGTTTCGCAATTATTGACGGAAGGCCATCTTTGATCAGTCCTTGGTGCAAGCACGGCAATATTCGTCAATACCTTAAACAGGGCTCTCCGCCGCTGAACTACGGTCGTCGTCTCGAGCTCGTGAGCTGACTCACAAGAACCTAATCAAGGAGACGTGCTACTACTGAGCAATTTACAGCTTCGTCAAGTGGCTGGGGGATTAAAATACTTGCACTTGCATGCACCTGTCGTGGTACATGGGGACTTGAAGGCTGTTAGATACCATCATCTGTCATTGAGACGTATATCGTGGCTCATCTACGCCTCCGCAGGATAACGTGTTAATTAACGATCAAGAGGAGGCCCAGCTGTGCGATTATGGCCTTTCAAGATTCATTGACGACACTCAACTGGCCATCTTTTTCACGTCTAGAGTAGGCTTGGGAACCCTGAGATGGTGTGCTCCTGAAATTCTAACAGAAGAGAGTTCATGTAATCAGAAGAGCGATATCTACTCGTTTGCGTCGCTTGGACTAGGTGCGTCGTCTTACTGATCGTATTGTCCTACCCCTCTGAAATGATTCGCTACAACTGCAGAAGTCATGACGGACAGGATCCCCTTCACTCAGCTGACATCCGACTTCCAAGTCATGACCGCCATTGTGACCAGCCGCACTCCTATGCCTTCATATTACCCTGAGCTCCCCGCGTCGGACGCATTATGGGACCTATTTCGGACGTGCTGGTCTTATTCTCCTGAGGCGCGGCCGACAATCAAGACCGTATGGGAGAAGGTTAGTCTTCAAGGCCAGGTCGTCTGCCGAATTTAGAACTGAATTTCATTACAGCTACACCTGATCAGTCTTCGACCAACGCCAACACCTTCAGCTTTAACGGTGGACAAGAAATACCATGTGCTGGACAAATTCTGGACCCTTCCTCTCCAAACTTATGATCGTATTCGTTCTGTTTTTGGTTGGTTGAAGTCGGTTAGTCGTCTGGGACGTTGACTTTTTTGGAATGGTCATGGGTCCGCAAGTCGATAACCAATTCGAGGCTTCTCTCTGTACATATGTAGTTCCTCATACACGCTCCATCGTCCATGTAGTTGACTCAGAAGGCTGCATAAGCTCATAAGCCATGGCGAGCTAAGGGTGCGTGCTCAGAATCTTCGCTGTGAGTGTGAAATGATGATGGGATTAAGGACATGTGACCGGTACGAAGCTGAAGCACTTGACAGCATTCAGAAAGAGGAGGATTGGACCAGCATATATAGAGCAGAATGCTGCTTCCCTGGGATATTCTCATGTTCTTCCGCCATGGGAAAGAGTTTGAGCGGTGAATCAGTTCGTGGGCACGACCCATTGCTCCTACGGCGTTCTAGTCGCCGTTATCGATTTTCTAGGGGTGAAGGATGGAGGTCCATCTACTCACCTGAACAAGAAAATGGCAAGCACTGTAGGAAATGAAAACCATAGCTCGCATGTCGTTAGTGGTTGGCGTGGAGCTTGTCACCGAAATACCGCATGTGGGGGATCGTGTTGTGATAAAGATGCAGTGTTTTAGTTTTAGTGTTCAGACTCAAAGCACAAGACTAGCTTCCGCCTATCCAGTGAGAGTGATCAACAGAGGGTGGGATCGGGCGTGTCAACAAAGCGTTCCAGCGACGACGGAGAAGGGAGAGGAACAGACCTAGGTAAAGAAGTCAACGCAACACCCAGAAGACCCACGTCGTCAGGAGATGGAGCATGACAAGTGAACGTTAGGGTCTTTCAAGACCAGGAACCCACCTATCAGAGTGAGAAATCACCAAACGGGCTTCTAATCGCACGGATGGTTCTCCGTTTTTTGTTTTGTTTTGTTTTTGAGTTCTTATTTCCTGCGGGAGATATGCATGTGAGGTGCGGCATGATAATGTGGAACGTTACGACGGGATTGCGACTTACCATGAAAGACATTTGAAAGTCGCATCTCGTGGTACTGAGACGGTATCACGCCTTTCAGTGCGGTCCCTCCTCTCAAGGCGACTTGCATGCCGTCAAGGCGATCAGAGGGCTAAAGGCCTTACCACACTGCAACCCAGAATCATGCGCTTGGCATATCGCATGTTTTAGACACGCGATTATCATATTTTTGACTCGCCAAAACGATAACAGGGATTTTCGCGGGGTTATCAGGGTGCCGGCGGACATGAGCTCAAACGTGACATCTGAACACTCGGACGACCTGAGAAGGGTGATGACGTCTCAAGTGACAACAAGAGATCGTCGCAAGGCCATGAAAGGGTTCTTGTTTCAATGCAGAAGGAGGAACGAGAGCAGTTGGCAGGTTGATTCTGTGTATGCTGAGAACGAGCGGAGATGTTGTCTCTGGTCTGTGGTGCTTTTGGTTTCTCGGGAAGGTCCCAGACTTCCCGCAATGGATCTTTGTTCCATAGCCACAGCTGCGTCATCAAGTGGATCGCGCCACCAAATCGATTGTTGACTTTTATGAATCAAGCTAATTCTGGGGTTCGTGCGGGGTAGGAAGGCCCATTAGGTAGCCACGAGCGTCAAGTTAAGTTCAATTACGTTCATAGAAGAGCGAGACAATTAAGGGCTGTATCAGGGTAATCGTCGACAATGCGCATGGCTTAGAGGACGGGACGCAGCGCTGAACCGATATCGTCGTTGTGTAGAGTGTTCTGCGCGATCGAAGGCATGACTAGGTTCTCAGGCGTCTCTCCCAACGAGCTCTGTCGTTCCAAATGGTCCAGTACGTAAGTCCATCGTTTTCGGCACAGGGCCGTGTCGATTTGTCCTTGTGCATCCTGTGAGCATTGCTTGCGTGTTATCGCGACAATGAGCTTCCTGTCCGGCCGATTGTACGTAGAAGCTTTGAGCTCAACAAATCAGATAGAATCCAAAAAAAAAGCGAAGGGCGATTGTGTTGACTCGTCTCATATTCTCGTTGCCCTTTTGCATAACACCGAGGCCGTAACCGAGGGGGGGCATGTATAAATCGATCGATCAAAAGGGGAAAAAGGCCTGTGCTCGAGGGAGAATGGGTGTGGAGGCCCTCTCTGACGAAGAGAGAGGGAGAGGAGAGAGAGATGGCTATCCTCCGCAGAATCTCAGAGATAGGCGCTGCGAATACCGCATCCTTGTGCGGGGTGGGAAAAACGTGGAAGATGCCAATTCTTCCCGGTTCAAAGGCCGACACCGAGGACCTATCTTATCGAAAAAAAAAAATCAAAGAAAGGAACAAAAGAGAGGAACGATGGATTCGCTTGGTACGGGCCCGGAGATTCTTTTTTCGTCGTTTGGAACTTGTGGGGATGGGATGACTGGGAGGGCGAATGTTTGCCGAACAAGCCGTCATGAACATCCCAGACATTTGTCTTTGTATCGAATCTGATAAGATAAGATAAGATATTGTCTGACTTTTTTGATCCCGGATCCAGAGCACATAGGGCCTGAAAGGCTCGTGTAGAACAAGAAGCATTCCTTCGAGGTAGGTTGAATGGTCTCTACTGTAGATCTATGGGTCGTCGTTGCTCAGATTAGCTAAATAGAGCAGAGAGCAGCAACCTTTATTTATTTATTTTCCCTCTTCAAAATGACAGGTCGCCTTGGGTCCTGTTTCTGATCCATATCCATTCCGCTCCACCAGGTCAGCTGTCACACTTTTGATGGTGGTTGTGTGGAAAGGTGGATCCATTTTGCATCCGCCCATCAAAGTTTCGCGTTTCGGCGCCATGGTCTTGGGAGAACGGTACGATTTTTCTGGGAGGATCAGCGGTATACTGTCATTTCGACTTCCTTTCGAGAAGGATTAGCGTTCCTGCGGCTCATTGCACTACGAGATAGAACGAAAAGGCCCTTTCGCATCATAGCTCGTGAGCTTCTTTTCTTATCCTGCGTGGACAACAACGTCCTGTTTCTCTTTCCGTTTGGCTAAACCTTTCATGGTAAGAACCATCCTATCGATCGAGATCATGGATTCTCGTTCCAGATCGTCGTTCTTCTGTTCTGGTCTGTTGTATCTATGTGTCGCCATTTCTACAGTCATGGCTGGTGCTTAAGATTCATCTATCTCTGTGCTCTCTTTCATGTGTATCGCTAGAGTTATATATAGAGAGCCCATCCAGTGGCACCCGCGGCGCACTTGTGAACGAATGTCTGTTGAAAACCTTCCAAGGTTGTGCAATACCGATTCAAGCAACAACAAATCCCATCCGAAGGTGGCAAGCAATACTTACTCCTTCCGTCGCCTAGCCCCGATTCACTGGGGGGGACCGAAAGCACGCGGCTGAATGTATTGTCCGGTGACTAAGGGCGAAATGCGAAGCCCACTCGCTACCAGGGTAATCATGACACACCTGTCCATGGAGGCCGAGAATACTGCTGTTTTGCGCTTATTGTAAGCCGAGCTTCCACGTTCGAAACTAGACTCATCTAGGGAATGAGGAAGCGCTTCATGATTGCGCTTTGGAGCGCAGGCCTCGCCTTTTTTGTTTTGTTTTGCGAACCTTCTACCAATTGCGGTGCCCTGGCCAACTCGGCTTACTTGGCGACGTCGGAGGTGGCGGATTTCATTATGCGATTATATAGTGAGGGCTGTAAGTCGTACCTACCGACGTCCAGCCATGGTTTTGGGTGAGTGCGTTCGATTGACCCCGTATTTCTTGATGCGATTGCCGAAACAGCGCGTGTGGTGCCGTGGGCCGTTAGACCCTTGAAGCCGGTACCTATCTTTAAAATCCCTTGCCGGCCCGTGCAGTGCAGCTCAAGATGTTGGGCGCGGCGGGGAGATTGGGCCATTGAAGCAAGCTTTTGTCTCTTGCTGCACACTGCCGCCGATGCTGGATGCGATGCCCGATAGCCGTACGAGTGACGAAGAGGATATGAGATGATCTCTGAAGAGGTTGGGCCTCACTTTGAGCCAATTACGGTGACACGACGCGACAACCGAACCCGCCAGTCCTGAAATGAAAAAGGAAATGGCAACGAAAGGATAGGAAAACCTAACGAAACGCTAACCTAACCTTCCACGACAAAAGCTTCGTTCTTACGAGATCATCATGATCAATGACAGCCATTCGATCGCACTTTTTTTATTTTTTATTTTGGTTGTGACAGAGCAAGTGACGCGATATGCGATAACAGCAAGGGAGAAGGGAGAAGGATCGACTGTTTGACTGGTATTCATCCGATTGGGTGGGTCGAAACGGTGATAGCCGAATTGTATGACTGTAATTTATGGCGACGACAAGGTCGAGAGATTGCGTGAGCCTGTGCTTATCGCATCGCTGTTGGTCGGGCAATTTACGAAACAGTGGATGCTCAATCAGCATCAATTTCTCCTCTGTCCCTTCTCCACATCATTCCCCGCACTTCTCAATTCATCTCCCGTCCGAGGCCTTCACGTGAAGGCCACACTTCAATTGTCTACCATCTTCGACTCAGCGCAGAAGGACGCAGGTTGTGTGGGTACTGCGAAGGCGGGTACAACTCCAAGGCGCCCGAGCCCAAGGCGTTTCATTATGGTCAACGTCGGATCTTTCCCTCTTTAGCACTAGGCGAGACCCCACATGTCTGTTTCAGACCTGAGGGTGTGTGAGAACAAACACTTTGCCACGTTCGTTTGAGAGAAGGTATGGACAGGCGCATCGTTTGGACAGATTGAAGACGATGATTGGACGACCAACGACGAGGTCCCGATTGGAAGCCGAAGCCCAGATTGTGGAGAAGTTCAGGAAGGGGGCTGGAAATGAAGGGTCCAGATCTGGGGTGGAAGGCCCTGGGGTCCATCCGTGGCTTTGAGCCGCTGTCTCGGATCTGTGGACAGATTTCGAAAACGGCTGTGAAATGTATCTCTTTCGCGATGGATCGATAGAGCTTCTTTTTTTAGAGGCCCGAGTGAGTGCGGGATGCTGTTACCACTGCCAATGAAATAGGAGAGAGCTTCCATGACAGATAATCGATTATTTTGGAGCCCGGAAGCTGGGACCGCGTGTTGCGTGATCGTGAGGCCTGTGTCCAAAGAGATGTTTTCGGCTGTGTGTGGGGTTGGCGGCGCCAACGCCGGGTTCATTCAAGCTGGTCGGTGAGGAGTGGCTTTTGAGGTCGTGGAATAGATGGAGCTGAATGCCTTTTCATTTACATGGAAAACATACCTACGTCGATTGAATCTTATAGATACAAAGAGGGCGCTGTACCGGGATGACGTCGTTGGGGACCATAATAAATTAACACCAGGCCCGATTCCCGCGATCTAAACACAGTATCTACGTTTTGGAAGTGTAAGATCTTCGACTGGTGATAACCTCTGGGCTTTCCCCCCCGAATCTGCTTTTATCTCCCATCCCTCCCTTCTCCTCCATCCCGCACAATCCCCCTCCCCCCCCCCCACCCGCTCTTTACTCCCCTTCTACAGTCAGCTTCAATGCCGTACTTGTCGCCGAGCTCGTCGTCCTCGGTCGGGGACACTGCCGTCTTGTCCATGCAGACCGCGCACGCACCAACATCGCCCACCTCTCCCCCAACCCGCAATCACCGCCGTAGCTTCACCGACGAGCACGGTCTAGGTGCATTCACTGCCATCACTGGTCTACCCAAACGTCGCTCGCACGCATCCCTCAACCAGGTAGGCCAAGTGCCTAACCAGCAGCAGCCAGCGCAAGCGCAGCCTCAGACCCAAAGCGGTGGGCGGTTCGCTTTCCCAGCGAAATTAGAGACAGCCAACCTCTCTGCCAAAGCCTCCGCCGGTCCCTCAACGCCCGTGTCCGTCAAATCTCCCAAGTTTCAGCTGCGTGGGTCCGAAGAGGATGAGGATTCCGACGATGACAGTTCAGACGACAATCATCGTCCAGGCTCAGGTGCAGGCGCAACAACCAACATCACCCAGGCCCTTATTCCCTCCAACGCCGACGATGACAACGAAGCTAGCAACGCCACGCAGATCCCCTTCCCGACCCTCTTGTCTCCCACAGCAACCCGTCGCAGTCCTCCGCCATTGACCAATGTCGCCCGCAGTAGCTCCTCGCCTCAGATCCACTCGCCGATCATCACCTCCCCAAGCAATGAGCATCTTCCCCCATCGATATATCGCTCACCTCACTTGAGTGGGCCAAGGAATGATCCTCCTAGCACACGACGAAGCGCCCCGCTGAAACCCGCCTTGAAGGTGCGTGACACTTCACGTCAATCTTTTTTCTTTTCAGGCGGAATCGGCCGTGGATACTGATCTAGAAGTTTTCTTCTTTCTCCTTTTTTGGTACTAGTCCAATCACTCCTCACCTCACTTGCCGTCCCTTGCACATCAACGTTCCCTCACGCAATCCGCACCTTCCACACCTAACCTCGCCAAAACAGCCTGGCTCGCTGCAGGTGGCGCATCCCCTCCAGGTTCGGGCGCATCTTCACCCGGTTCCGCCTTCCCTACGACTCCCAAATCCGTTCATTTCGCATCTGAGAAATCATCTCTCGAGTCTGTGGTCGTCTTTACGAAATCGGCTAGACCACGCTCGCTCAGCAACCCACTTGAACCGGATACAGAGACCGAGACCGAAAAGGAGAATGGTAGCACATGGGGAGAGTGGGGAGGACGTGGTGGTGGATATCCGTTCCCTTCGATGGCTCCAAGCGAGAGCATGGTCGCGCTCGACGGACTGAGTCTGATCCCGGCGGAAAGCGCCATCGGGATGAATGGATTCGGAGCGACGGTACCTGGGGTAGATGCCCGAGAGAAGAAGATGGTCTACCTCGAGACGTTGAATTTGCCGCAATCGAGGCCTCCGGTTATAAGGGGAAGTGGTAAGTGTCTCATTTCCCTCGAGCAGATCTTCAAACAACAACAACAAAAAAAACATGGAGTTGTGTGGGATTTTTTGACGCGATGTGATCCGCCCCGCATCAACGTGTTGTTCTCTGTTATCTCTCTCGACCTTGGCTTCCTCCTGTCGAATCGAATCGCTGACTCATCTCTCTTTCCTCGACCTCGCCTCGTTATTTCTTCGGCTATCCTTTTTTTTCTCTTCCCAGTCCTCGTTCGCAATCTCGCCTTCCAGAAGCGGGTCGCCGTCCGATTCACGCTCGACGACTGGCAAACGACATCAGAAGTATCCTCCACGTACAGCGCATCCCTCCCTTCACTCCCACCTCCATTCTTCTCATCGTCGGCAAACGGACTGTCTTCTTCCTCCACGTCCGGTCACTCTCGCGCCGCAACCGTTTCAGGAGGCGTACCCTCGGCCGCACCCACGCCTGACAGATGGGACCGATTCTCATTCACCATCAAGCTCGAGGATATGGAGCGGAGTTTATCGACGAAGAAGATCTTTTTGGTGGTCAGGTATACGTTGCCAAGTCAGTGGGGGTGGGAGTCGGGTGGGGAATGGTGGGATAACAATGATGGGATGAATTATTCCGCTGGGTTCAAGATGGTCGCGCCTGCGCCTCCCCCAGCTGGAAGGAGGAATGTCGCTCAAGCGAAGCAGAATGGTGGAGATGGTTCGAAACCCGCCAAGAATGGTGCTGGCGGGTATGAGGATGGGAAGCCGACGGGTTTGGCCGCTCGCACTGCTGCGTCTTTGAACGCGACGCCTCCGGATCAGATGGATAGTGGCCGGTCTTCACCCTCGATCGACGCTGATGACATGTACTCTTTCCCACCTCTCCCCCCGCCAGGACCGATCCGCACATCCGCATCCACCGCCAATTCCAACTCTGGCCTCTCGCTCAAGGCTCAACTCAAACCTCACTTACTCCTCCCGCTCCCTTTATCCGGTGCCGCACCCAAGCTCCGATCGGGTCGTGAGGCCACCTTCAGTTTTGGTTCTAAAGGCAGTCCTCCAGCGAGTCCTACGACGTACACCCCACCTGTCCCCGGGGGTGTTCCAGGTTCGCCTACGGGTGTGGGGAAGCGCGTCGGAGGCAGTTTGGAGAACCTGCCGAGCTTTGGAGCTGGGAGAGCTGGTGGACATAGTCTGGAGGATCTGACGAGTTATGGGAAGCGCGCCGCTGCATTCGGGTTCACCCCCACTCGGCCGATCCCGAAGCCCGCAGCTGGACCTCCTGCTGGGTTGAAGATCACCACACAAGCCCCTTCGCCTGTGGAGTTGTTACCCCCGTTTGGAAACTCGACCAAGGCGACCAACGTCTTGCAGGCCAGTCCTTCGTCCATCGCATCCTCTGAGTTGGATGCGGATGAGGAGAGGTCGAAGAAGGAATCGATCACCGTGTCGTCGGCGCCGGCACCGACTCATCCATCGTCACCGCCTACACTCTCACCGTCGAGCCCTCAGCGTTCCCCACCGACGACGATCATCACTGGCAAGAAGCGTGGGCTCTCACTTTCGAACTACTGTCCTCCCACATCGCCCTCGCTCATCAAGTCGCCGACTTCGTATGGACCCGCGGGTGTGCCGTCGATGCAGAGTCTCATCCCGGCCATCGAGAGGAGCAGTGATAATAGCAAAGGGGATTCTCCAGTGACGCCTCTAGGCGAGTTGAGGATCGTTGGCGGTATGCCTGCGACGTTCGTTGACGAGGCGGCACTCGCTCCTCCTAGTGTCAATCCACAGAGGCTCGGAGGTGGTGGGGGGCATATGAATCGGGTGGGGAGTTGGAGTGGGGATGGGTGGATCGGGATGCCGGATGTGAGCGGTATGAGGACGGTCCGTGGTGGGGATGACTCGCCTCCTTCTGAGAAGGATGAGAAGGTCGTGTCGTCTTCGCCTCCGTCAAAGGAAGATCGACAACACGCTCAGCTGCAGGTGCAAGAGTTGTCGGGTGATTCGACGTTGAGCACTCCCGACCTCGAGCGAAGCCCCGAGCACAAGGCTGCGTCGTCGACTTCGAACGAGGATGACGATGATGACGATAGCGTGACGGACGAGTTGGATCGTAAGTTGATGTTCACCGCGGCCGAACGTAGGATCCGAGATGCGCACGATGAGGAGGCGTCGGGCAGTCGATCGGACGATTCGTCGTGTACCGCAACTCAGACGTCGACGGATTCGTCTTCGGTGCCATTCCCTTCTGCTAGCCCTACTGAGACCAGGCCGTCTTTGGGTGGTGGGCTGAGCAAACTTGGGAGGAGGATGACCTCCGCGGCTGGGGTGCAGATGAAGTTGGACATGCCGACAAGGCAGGTCTTCAAGGAGCCCACCGCGGAGAAGACGCAGATCGCCTCCCCGCCGAAGAGAGGCTCTCCCAAAAAGTCTCAATCTCGCTCGACTCAACAACGCCATTTGTCCCCTCCTCCCGCTGTAGGCCTCGGCTTGAACGTCACGTCCCCCGGCACGGGCACGGCCACAGGCACAAACACGTCCACGACCGGGCCTCCACCCGAATTCCTCGCCAAATACTGCTTCTTCGTCTCATCGCCCGCCACTTCACCACCGCTTCCGAGCGTGGCTAGCACATTGTCCCCACCGAGGTCGAACACTGGGAGTCCCGTCGGATCTGGGTATACGTCACCCATGATGCCTGGCGCATTCGGCACCGGTGTGGATACGCCCAAGGCGAGCTCGCCCGGGATTTCTGGTCCGGCGGCTTGGTGGGGTGGTAGCAAGACCGAGAAGAACGGCGTCTCTGCTGGGGCTTTGTGAATGACTTGCGTGGTCGCAGTGCGTAATCTGAGAGATGAGGTACGAAAGTGTCGATGCATCAAAAACCTCGTGGATTTCCGAGACTCATGGATGATTTGTGATTTCAGATCCAAAGAAAAAACCGAACAAAAACAAAAAAAACAAAATTTACAACACATGCGGCCCTTGCATTGGGTATCTCTTTCCTCTGCCCTCCTCTTCTCCGCGGATCGTCATCTTCAACTTTGACCACGGATGCATTCACGTATCGGCAACAATATCATGACACATGCCTCGAGATTCTGCTCATAGTTCAGCGTTCTGACTACTTTTCACCCCTCCCCTCCCCTCTCCTCTCCATCCATCGACTCACTTCCCTCCACCCCAACGTTTCTCTCGTGTTCGTATGGCTGACTCAAGATTCTATTCATTATTTGTACATGTACCATCAATCAACCTTCTGTCTTTTTCGCCCCTTTCTCCAACCGCCTTCCCCACTTCCTCCTCTGCCACTCTGCTTTTGATTCTTCCCTCCGACCCCCCTCCCTACCCCAATTACTCAAATCTCCCTGACGTTCTCCAAACCAAAAGCTCCCGCGATCTAGAGCATCCTGACCATCAGATTTGCATTCGCATTAACCCCTCCTCCCCATGTTTGACCCGGAACTCCACCTACCACCTGTTGTTTGTTTTTGGATCTCGTTAGCGTTAATGTGACTGGGTCATTTGTCTCCTTTGGCACATCTGACTGTATTAGACCATATACCTCTTTATTTGTTGCCCAAATATAGAAGCTGTGCTGACTGGACCGGCCATGCGACCGTGGAAGCCAAAAAAAGCGCCCGTGTCCGTCTTCTTCTCCCAATCTCACAGGATCCTGACCTCTCCTGCGATCGTCCCGCTGAAAAGACAGAGTACTTTGTCTTTTCTCGCCATTACTGTTACCAGATCAACCTCTATCGCATGGTTGTTGTCTTACCAGCGAACTATGAAAAGGCAGAGGTACCGATTATATCAAACCACAGCCTCGTCTTGGCACTCACTGTGTTCAATGTTGACAGCCGCCACCATACTCAGAGGCTCCTGAGTCATCGCCCACACTCACGCCTGCAATCTCGCTCGCCACCACTCCTGGTCCGTCAAGGAGCAGTAGCAAGAACTATCTCCGCGTTGTTCGCATCAATGAGGACATACGAGGACACTGGGAGATCGATGCGTCAAGCTTACCTCCGGTGGCTTCGGCGGCGTCATCGCCGGGTTCATCAGACTCCCCTGTCGCACCGAGCGTGTTCTTCGAAAGTCAGCAGAAGGGCATCATCGACGCATCCATGTCGTGGGTGGACTCGTCGTCAGGACGAACCACAAGCCTACCGCGCGTGAAGGTTGAGACGGTCACGGATAAAGGTGATATCTCCATTACAACGATCTCAAGGCCGGATAAACTCCCACTTCATATCAAGAGCCAGGCTCGAAAGCGCGGGAAGGTGAAGATCTGTTTACCCCCAAAGTTCCGGGGGATCCTCGCTCTACGATATCATCCCGCAGTGCCGGACGCCGCTCGCATCAACTATATCGCCCTCGGAGCATCAGTCCGCGACCAAGTCGCTTGCACCAGGGAGACTGCTCCGAGCGGGAAGGGCAAAGCGAAGCAGGCGATAACGGGGAGTCAAGCGGTGCTTGTCGAGTTTTTGATCGGGCCCGATCTTGAGACAGCGGACTTGAATAGGGGCGCAGAGTCAGATATAGGTGCACTAGACCTAGTGGAAGCGGAGGTTAACGATGGGCGGATCTGGATTTACTCCAGCGAGGATGTTCCCTATGGGGACGCCGCGTTTGAGGTCGGAGAGTCAAATGAACACCTAGAGAAGCACGATAGTACCAGGACATGGACATGGCCAGGGCTTGTGCTTGGCACCGGACCGATCAGCGTCTCGACGGAAAACCGTAATCGGGACGTCGCAAGTTCCGCGACAGGTGTGAACATCTTCATCGAAGAGCCAAAATGGTTAGGATATGCGAAAAAGAAGTGGGTCAAACTTGGACAATCTGTCTCGGCACTGCCGATGCCCACGGAGAAGAGTGATGGTGCGTGGGCTGGAACGTCGTGGAAGGGCCTCATGCATCCCGGAGCTACCTGTACGTGAGGGAAAACCTGTTGAGAGAGAGAGGTCTCCTATCAAGAATTCTAACATGATTTTTCAAACAGCTTCTTCCGTCAATCTTGCGTCTACGGGTCGCGATCAGTCTCGGATTATCGGTGGAACGGTCGGGTCGAGCGCGGCTCCAAATCCCTGTGGTTCGGTCCGCCGCCCTGTGGCAAATCCGTCACCAGGTCAATCTTCCCCAAGTGATTCCTCTCCGCCCTCCACGATGCAGCTTCGCCTGCCCGCATCACATGTGCGTTATCGCTCTGAGGAAATGCCCCGTTCAAGTCTACCAGCAGACGGGCCATTGCGAGGTTCGGTAGTCAGTCCTCAATTACAGCGTCCCCGATCAAGAGAATCAGCTGTCGAAGCGAGCGCTGGTGTCATCCCTACTTTTCCCACTAACGGAACAGACCCAATCCCTCAAACTATGGCGATCCCGCCGCCGCCTCAAACCATAACTCTCGCACCACCTCCACAACACCCCCATACGATCGCCGCCCCTCTCTGGTCCACTGCCCTTCCTGCGCCTTCATCACGCCGAAGTCGCTCGGACCGTACGTTCCCAGCACCCTCGCCTGCGGTACGCCAGATCCAAAGACCCACAAGGCGTCGCTCACGATCTGTGTCTGCGCAAGAGGTGGCAGACTGGAGCCCTGATGGGAGTCCAGAGATCTTCAGATCTCGAGGTCGATCCGAGGAGCAGGAATACTTCGAGCCGCTCCCGATGATAGGTCGGGACCGACGCGCCTTCACCACTGGACACAATCCATATATCCAAAACCCTTTATATCCGGCTACCGTCAATTCCACGTTCACTCCTCGATCAAACATCTCTGCGCGGCTGAACAATCCACGTTCTCAACCTGGAGCACCCGTAAGGAGGGACTCTGGGCGTTTGGAGCAACGGGGAATGATTATACCACGCGCAAAATCGTTCTCTAATTTACGCGATAGTGGAGGACAGGAGGACTGATCTGTACCATGAGTCTTTTATTTTGTCCCTATCTCCGCTATATCTTTTCGCCATGTACTCGGCTTTCATTCTACATTACACACACAACGCACAGTATCAATCAACATCCTTATGCATCCCACCTTCGCCTAGGTGTTTTTCCCCCTTTGCGCATATGATCTCGCTGGGAACACAACCACAATACAATATTGATCCTCTTTAAATCGTTCTCGCAGGTCACGAGCAACCAGAATGGTTGATTTCTGTTCATAAGTTAGCATAAGTGCGTTACGGATATCTACGTGTATGTGAACAATATAAGCGGATGCTCATGTTTTTGATCAAAACTTGCCGATCCATCGTCCCAGTGCCACGCGGCGTGTCGCTGTGAGGAAACAGACCGCAAGAAGTACGGTCGAGCCTGCACGACAGAGTGTGGTCGGATCATCGCACCGTGGAAAAGTGGAAAAGGGCCAACTTTGATCGATACGTACCTGCCCATGCTCCTACAGCGTTGAAACCTCCAGTCGATACGAGGATCTGCCCCGCGATCGGGTTTCCAACCAGGGCACCGACTGCCATCTGTATCACCCCAGATCGCTCAGCGCTCTGTCCTCCTGCGCACAAAGAACTGAACGTACAAACATGCCGTTGACACCCATCGCGCGCCCAAGCATATGCTTGGGGACCAAACGGGAAGTACCGGTGGGTAGAACGCTGATGAAGGCGCCGGATGCCATCCTGCCAAAGCCAAAGGGGGGGGGGGGGACCAGCGTCAGGTATTGGAACTCACGTGCTTGATCAAGCCCAGGGGTAAGTTGGACCTACCCGTATAGTATGGCTACGACCATTAGCGAGGCATATGAATGTGCGAAACTAGCGGTGATCGTCTCCCGGGTTCAGCATCCATCTTCAAACCGGAAAGAATTTGGGTCTAACTCACGGCCATGCGAATGACATGATTGCTGCTATGAATGAGAATGCGATGAAGACGTTGAAGGTCCCAAAGAGCTCGGCTAAGAAACCGCTGCTGATGCGACCGACGCCCGAAGCGGCATTGGCAGCGACGAGGGTGTAAAGTGACTTTGAAGGCGATACGCCAATATGTTGTGCAGAGACATCCAAGAAGGCCAGACAGTTATACTATATATGACATTACGAGATAAGTAGTGTTGCATTTATTTAAGATAAAAATCGAAAGGATGGGTACTCACAAGACCAAGCCATACAATGGCGGTTCCAAAGACATAGATCTTTTGAAATAACCACTGGCGATTAGCATGGATGTTCGCATCATTGGGATCCCCACACACCATGAGGGCTTTGTGCGTAAGTAGCTCCTTGAGTGACACAGGGATCCTATTAGCCTTTGTGATTTTGACACGTGGGCGAATCGTCAAGTTGAATATTGTCATGAGCACAAGGATAACGAAGCTAAGGATTCGAATGGTCCACTTAAAGCCGACACTCTCCATCAGATGCGTAAGGATAATAGGGAGGATGGTACCGCCAGTACTCGACCCAAGGGCGACGATCCCAAATGCACGTCCGCGGCGCTTGTCGAACCATTGAGGGACGATGCTGAGGGACGGGATGAAGATGAAGCCGGCGCTGCCACCTATGGCAAAACCTTGGCAAAGGATAAGCTGCCAGAGGGTGGTGCATTCGGCGACGATGAACGTGGATGCGACCTTGTTGTGTGACGGATGACGTTCGTCAGTGGTACCGTTGGATAAGTGGAGGGATCCATATGGACTTACGAGGACGATCGACGCGCACAGAAGCGGTATTTTGAAAAGACCTCTATCTGCGAGATACCCGGCGGCGAATCCCTAAGCTCAAGATTAGAAATGTGGAAGGAATAGACCAGGTCGTCACGCTCACTGGCAGGAATATGAGGCAATACTATGTGGTTCGTCGCGAAGGTCAATTGTAGTTTGGACCACTCAAATCAAGACCGACCTGTAAGGAGCCTATCCAAGCGATCGTTGATTGAGTAGCGCCAGGAATGACGCCTTCGTAGTAAGACTGAAAGATGCCAAACGCATTCGCTGGAGCGGGGAGACATCGACAATCAACTGACTGGCACAACCCATAAGTGAGCATGAACTTACCAAACCCGAATGTCGAGAAGCTTCCACAGAAACACTACAGAGTTTATAGGTCACGTCAAATTTACGTCTGTCACGGTCTGAGGACGTAGAGCGTGCTGACTCCGAGAATAACTAGCCAGGCTGCGAGACCCCCATCAGGAGGTCCTGCATCATCAGAGACAGCCCCCTTCTCAGGATCAGAGGTGGAAATAACTGTTAGAGCGGTGCCGAAGTCTTTCAGAGTCTCACTGTCGGGGCTGGTGTTGCCCTTGATATCGTCTGTCGACAAACGTTCCGTATGTTGAGGCTGAGAATCTGATGGCATAATGGAAAATGGGTAATTTCAAGCAAATCCTTGCATTGTTGCTCCAGTCGACCTTTTACTGGTTGAGGCCCACGTAGAGTGGAGGTTGAAGGTTGAGCAATCACGTAGGCGCCCGGGTATGACCATTACCGGCACATGCTTTACTCATCCAAAAGAATGTCCCAAGAAAAAGAACGCCAAGCCCTGCCTCTCCTCATCCTTGCAGTTGAGGCGATTCCACAATCAAAACGGAGAGGCGTGGAGGCGGGCTCAGGCGCGGACTGGATTCCATTAACAGGGATACTGACATGACCACCTCACCAAAGATTAGAGCAACACACAACATGTCCAATCAAACTTCTTTTGTGCTTTCCACTCGGTAAGCAGCCTTTTGTGGATGGTAGGGAACGGCAGGGGGGGTTACATGCGTGGGACTTACCTACTCGGAATGTTCCGTGATTTATGCTTGCATTCGGGCTCCTATGATCTGTTTGCTATTGCTTTACCTTCCCCAACTCAAGGCTGAGCTTGAATCAGATATATTTCTGTAGGTATTGGAGTGTGGCCCGCTCGTCGTTGTTTCACACTCTGAACATGTCGTATACATATCTTTCGCTATATCCTCTGACCAGAGAATCGAGTGAGGTGTGTCTAGGGCCAGGTGCTTGATTGAAGCAAGCTAGTAGAGACAGAAACAGAAACATGCTGTAATACAATCATATATTTTATGGAAAGGTCAAAGTTCAAGCGGAGCCAACTTGGCGTTGGCTGACTTTCATTCGTTATCCAATCGATTGAGGCCTGTGTCTTACTGGCTCATGGGCCTGAAGATCCTGCTTTCTCTCAATCAGGCCTCACAGACAGCCCGTTGTAATGGCAGCACCGACATCAAGGTGCTGTGCGATACCGTCCGGTGGGGGCATGTTGCCTTCGGCTTTCTCAAGCTCGATATTGTGCGCCTCAGACATGAGTGATACATTGATCTTGAAGTAGTTCGAGAATAAAGGCGCACAGTGTCATTCACTATGAATAGGCGATTGGCTTCAGATAAGATTGAGACAACTCACGTTCGAGATGATCATGGTGACCCCGTAGTCCACAAATTCGAAAATTCCATGCTATCAGAGAACGTACAGAATGTTCAACAGGGTAATATTTGAACAATCGCTAACCATTCACTACGAATTACAGGAGTGTTTTCTGGGAGAATAGAGAGCACGAACCAAAGCAGCCAGCTCACCGTATACAGGCTGCCGCTCTCAATAATCCTGATTACAATGGTGCGGTACAAACTTCGAGTGTCCCGTAGCTCATCATGCCTACTAATCCACCTATTACATCCACACAGTCGAATCACGCATCCAGGAGCATATCAGGCTCTGAGGGATATCACCGCTAGGTCAAAGATCACTCACCAAAGCCGACCTATGATTAAAGGTGTACACGTTAAGTTCAGCATCAGCAAGCAGCTACAGCTTAGTAGCTCTCTGATCTCGTAGGACCTCAGATGGGTATTGTATCGCTGCGATGGGATGCCCATCATCACACACGACGATATAGAGACGGTTGGTATACTCGAAAATGGAGGGGCCCTAAATTTCCAAAGGGTAGAGAGCGTGACCAGAGAACACGTAATGGCTTCGATAATTAACAGTAAGGCGGGAATGGCCCCTACAATCCACCTGTGAGACCATATAGCCCAAAGCCTCCAGACTAGGACCAATTCGGCAATCATGGTTTGGTCGCGTGTATGCAAAGGTTAGCAGAATACGATGAACCTGAAAGATCAGATACTCTGAGAGGCTTACAGAGATTGTGAAGCTAAAGTTGGATGAGTGATTTGGGTTACCGGTATTAGTATGCCTCGGAAGTTAACTCATCAAAAGAAGAAATTATGTGCACATACCCAGCCAAAATGGCGCTCACGGAATACATGTCACTGTAGAAGGTTTCCAGCCCCCCAGGCACCTTGCCGTGTGCGACGAACGCTTCGTAAGCTTGGTACACGAGTAGCACTGCAGAAACCTTCAAATGGCCAAGGAAATCGTTGATGCCCGAGATCCTGCGTGCAACATACCAAAATTCGCCGTAGCGGCTCCAAAGAGACAGATAGTCATCACGAAAAGAAATTTAGCTCGGCTTTTCCGTTGCCACATCGGTCGGATGGTTGCAAAGAACATGGACAGAAAAGACCTCCGACCAATGAATTTGAAATCGCCAGTAGGAAAATCAGTCAGCGGGGAGGACATATGCATGTAAGACGGATTTCGGTCTGGATGCATACCATACAGCCGAAGAGCCATAAGTAAACCGAAAAAATGAGCAACTTCAATCGGAATGTCGACCATCTTCTCCGCGCAGCCTTGATTCGGAGGGGCACGCAACGGCTAAATTTCCAAAGCTAGTCGTGGTAGCGATAGATCTAATAGTGTAAAAGTGAATAACAACGAGACGAGGGTGATGTTGGTGAGGGGGAACTCCTGGCAGTGCCCTCGTGGCGAATTTGCCGCATGTGGCATAGTCAGGCACAAGCCAACTACAAGATCACATTTCCTCAAGCGGCTCTTCTTTCAGGGAAAGACCCTTCCATCAGTTCAACTCTTGATCACAGACCGTTGTCCATACGGACAAGACTACATAGCTCTTCTTGGTCTATGCACATGCCGTCAACGAGCTAGCCTTGAGTTCTGCCTGAAAGCACTTATTGGTAGGCTGGTACGGGCGCTACACTGCAAGTCATCGACAATTGCTGTGCAAAGAAAAAGACAATATCCTTATCAATGATTAAAATACAATCATCTCGCTCCGACATTC
The DNA here is from genome assembly GCA_019632285.1 of Tulasnella sp. 332. Classification (NCBI taxonomy): domain Eukaryota; kingdom Fungi; phylum Basidiomycota; class Agaricomycetes; order Cantharellales; family Tulasnellaceae; genus Tulasnella; species Tulasnella sp. 332. The sequence continues at coordinate 36,153 of WSTV01000217.1, forward strand.
CGATGTATAGCGTATCTCCCTCGAAACGGCCCTCAAACCACATAAAAATGGTAGCGATTAATGACGAACACAGCTGCAGCTACGTGCATCATTTACTCCCTATGAAGGCAGCTCATCCAAAGAACTGTTATCAACCGGGTCCAACTTATCGTCCTCCAGATTCTCCTCCCCATCCTCGAGCTCGCTTCGGGTCCACCTTCTTGTTGGCCTGAACGATGCGTATTCAGTGATCCGAGAGTTCTGGGTGCCACCAGACTGCATGGCCTTGAACGCAATGGTCGTGCTCACGATACCATTGTTGCTTTTCGGAGCCGCTTGACCATCGGTCCCCTCAGCACTTTCGTCAAACACGACGTTACGCATCTCCACCGGACCTGACGCGCCGGCGTTAAGACGTATCACGATCATCATGGGCGCTATTGCGATAATCATAATGAATATGTAATTCGTGAGGTTCCCGATGTTCGGCTGGGTAACCAGCGATCGTTGATACTTTTAGAGCTATGCCCAATGTACCGACATGCCTGGGGAAAGAACTCACGTAGGTTGGTAAGACTTGGAACACTACCCAGATAATCAAGGTGGCCGTGTACAAGCCCCCACTCTCAATGAGCCTGACGATGACCACTGTGTAGAAGGATCTCGTCTCCTTTATCTGACCCCGCCTTCCAATCCACCTATCAATTGGCACGTGCCCTTGTTAACTTTGACCAAGAGGCCCCTCTAATTTTTGAACCGCTTACCATAGCCGACCAACGATGGACGGCGTACAGATCAAGTTGGTAAGCACTGTGCACGTGCTACTGAGGATGATAACCCTCTCGTCGAACGCCATATTTGAAGCGTACGACGCTTTCGCTGGCATGGCTGACATCACACAAAGCATAATCGCACAGACTGCAAGACGGAGGGTCAGTCAGGGAATGATTCACTACTCCTTGGGGAAGCGGAGCATCATCACAAGGTGGGGAAGGCACCACTCGCCTGTTTCAACGCATACCAAAAGGACGGGGAGGGCCGCAATCCGCCAGTTCTGTGACCAGATGGTATACAGGCGGAATATGAGCAACGAATCAGCTGTCACGACCTATGTCAGGAAATCGGTCATCGAGATCAGTATGATTCAAGGCTCGGTGTAGGATCGGGCTCTTGAGTGTTGTGGATTTGCTTCTATCACCCACGGCAGCTGACAAGAAGAAGCTGCCGAGGGAGAATCGTTGTGCTGTTAGGTCAGCGAACGTGATAAAGCAGCTAACATGGGCGATATCTCACTTCGACAAGGGTTCGTATACCGACCACCCCTCCATATACTCGACGACACCTGGATTGTCGCGATGAGTGATGAACCCAGCATATCCTCGGCCGATAGAGACAACTGGCATATCGATGATCTCTGTTTAGCGACAAACGTATCGAGAGAAACATCCAATTGAAATATCACCAATGTTGGCAGTGGACGTGATCAACAGGCAGGTTGTGATCACCAGCACGAAGTGTGTCCGGTGTCTGCGATTCCATAGTAGTTCGATTGACGAACAGAACATACATAAGAAGATACCTAAGAGATTGGAGTGATTCTCCTGAGCAAGCATCTAAGGCTGAAGAGAGTACAGTTGAGCTCACTGTACATCCAGATCGCCGCAATCAGGCCTATGAAATGAGCAATATCGACTGCAATATCTTCCATGTCTTCAATGAGGCGGCGTTGTTTGCTCTTTTAGATGAGTGTCGTTCAAGGAAAGGAGGCACAGGAAGAGCCAAGAGGGAAGCACAAAAAGTCAAGCTTGCATGATAACGGATCTTTTGTCGACCCATTTTAAGGCCATGGCCATTCGCCTAAAGATAGGGACTGTGTGAGTATGAAGAGCAGTAGACGCTATCAAAAGGGTCGAAGGTTTTGTCCGGTGGTCCGGAGATCGTCTCCGTTTGCGTACAGGATAAGCATGCCGCAGCTTCTCCATTCAGCTCTGGCACAAGACGGTAGGCGGGATATGGGAGCCCTGAGGTTTTCAGGATGGCGCTGTGGGGAAATTCCCATGATCGTACTTGGCCAAATGTAGATAGTTGATAGCGTGCGACTGGTTTTTGTCGTTGGCCAAGATCGCCGGCTCGAGAATTACGGACCAATCAGCTCCTGGTGATCTCGTGGATGGTCGTCACCGTCCTGATGGGCCACCGATCTCGCTATGACTTGAAGAAGCTCGACAACCGCCCCGTCCAGCGGCAAGGGCCGACCCGACCCTTGGCAATACACTCTATGTCTACGGAGAGGAGAAGGGGTCTTGTGTACTAGCCACTGCTGTGCAAGAAGAAGACACGCCACTCCATACGCCTAATCACGGACAGAAACGTTTGTACCACTCAGCTGTGTCGGATATGGCTCACACTATTGGTCTTTAACAACTCGAAATGGAACGAAGGGCATATAGGACTGACCCTTGGAACTTACAACTCGCTCACGTCATCGACGTCGTACAGGGAGCACTCACCACCCACGAAACAGCAACACAACGACAACTGCGTACGATGGTACGAGATACGGCCCTCCCCGACACTTTATTGCCATGTTACCGACGATCCTTGAGATCTGTACAATTGAATGTTCATCCAGGCTACTGGTCTTCTCGCGAGGCGCGGGTGGATCTAACTCTTTCGAAAGCGGACCAAGTATCATCTCCCATGGCCACTGCGCTTGGGTGCATGACCAGCTTCTAGCTCGAACACGAAGGACGCTCGAAAAATCTGAAATCCATATACCTCGTCCTTCCAGCACTCGAACAAAACTTCGAATGACGGCATTCACTTCAAGGGGTCTGGACTAAACCGACCATCAGCGTTCAACAATATAAGCCAATAGATGGCTTCAGTGTGGCGGGATTATTTATGCCGATGGATGAGATTCTTTAATGATTGCCGAACTCCAGGGCGGCGCGATGCACGACTTACGCTTCCTGACAATCGCATATCCTCTATGTAGTGAAAGAAATCCCTCCGAGTCTTTCCAAGTCAGGCGGTGAGGTGGAGCAAGAACAAGGCTCATAGCCATTTACTCGATAGTTGTGAGGTAAGGTTGGTACGAAAGAGCGCCCGGCTAAAAGATGCGTTGGAGACGCCTGAATGGGTGTCATTTGAAACACTTGTGAGATATTTCATGTGTGGCCAAACTGTGGACGATATTCCGCTCATCACCTCAAGTTCGCATTTCAATGCCCATGGCATATTCGCATCTGCACTGTAACGCGACCGTGATCATAGCTTCTTTAGGGCGATCACAACTAGTTAGAAGCCCTTTAAGCCTCGATCGTAATACAACAGCCCCTTATTCGGGCCACAAGCCGAGATCATACTTGAGGGGCGATCACGGCTCGATCATCTTTATCCCTGCAGTTGGGCTGATATTTTTCAGTGAGACCTGACCCTGTATTTAATCCGTTTACAAAACTCGGGAAGACGGCGTTAATTCTAGCCTCACGCTTCGTCCTTCTGAGGCATACTGTACTCAGCCTAAGTATAGCAACTTTTCCTTGAGGACCCTTCGCTGACATGTCTCAATAAGTGAAATACGTCCAAAACTCGGTGTCAGAAAAAAGGTGATCCGACATAGTCGCCATACCCATGTTGAGTACATATTCGAGTACCAAATCAGCTCCAGTGTACACACAGGTCTCAGACTCCTTTGCTTTATGCAGCTCTACCTCCAGCGAATCAGCCACCTTCAAATGAATCAATTAGACCAGCTACCTGAGTCTCCAGGCTGATCGGATTGTGAGGTTCTTAGTGTTGCCGTTCGATCAACTTATGATGGGATCTGGTCTTGGCAGGGTCAAAGCACTTGGCATGCCGTCTATACCACAAACTCCACGTTACATAAACTGCCAAAACGCCCGCCCGCTGGTCTCGTTGCGGTGTAGATTTGCCTGAATACCATGATTCTGGCGACGTAATCAAATACTCCAGCGAGAGAGAGGTCTGGATTCATACACCAGCCTCGCGTGCGGCGTAAATGTTTTCAATCTGCATTTACCAATGCTGGCTGAATTAAGTGAGAGAAGATCCCGCGATATGATGGGGTACAACTGCTTGCAATAGACAACGACTAAAAATCTGAAGCGGTTCTTCTACCGCTTCCAAGCCTGTTTCAATTTACATTTGACAGGTTTGACTTCCTGATCGGAACGTGTCCACTTCGGACTACACGGGCTGAACTCTAGCGAGTATAGCTAATTGGAAGAGATCAATTCCAGATATGGTGAAATATATATGAATTAGATATGAAGGGCAAACCTGGCGGATCAACTTGAGAAGTATATATGTCCCCGATTGATACAGATATCTTTAGTCATGGCGTAGTGTGAGCAACATACGGTGCTCTTACCTCCTTCTTAATTGCATCGTTCAGATTATCTGATGCACGCACCACGAGTGGTGTCGTGACATCGCTCAGCCCGATCCAGAGAGGGGAGCATCCAATGGAGCCGCTGATGCCCTTCGCGGTGCACCCCAAGCTGAAGGACCAGACAGGTTATCGTCGACATCGCCATAGCCATCGATCTCATAATCTTTAGATGGATTTATGCGTTGAGAAGAGTCCATGGCTGAGCTTTAGAGCGAGGTTGGATGAAGGGCGTTGACGGCGAGATCCAGAGCAGACTCGTTACCGCGTCCGCCCGCTGGACTTTTGCCACGGAATAACGAATGGTCCAGGCCTAGGTCGGTTCCTCAAGTATCCCACGCTAGGCACTTCTTTTCGTCCTCCAAAAATAGCTGATATAACCTCTCAACCGGATGCATCGCCGTCTCCCTTGCCACCTGCACAGTTGCAAATAATACCATCATTAACGGCAGATACGGCTACTTCGACTGGACCGAATAGCTCATTAATGAAAGGGATCATGAGGGGCAAGTAAGACTTGTGTTTACGCCCTACGGATTTCAACTCCGACCATCTTGGTGCTGAATAGCCCTTAATTCTGTTCTGGCTTTGATTTGATGGTAATAATCCTTGCTGTATGAACTCATGGTCCCATCACTTATCTTCCTACGCGTGAAAGGGTGTCGGGATCGGGTTGACGCTCCCCGTCAAGGCGGACTCCTCCTCGCCTCCCTCGGTCAACGCCGTCTTCTCGTCTCGCTCGAAATACCCTGCAGGGAGAAATCATACCCATGTTTTTGCTAGTGGGTAGCCATAGAAGCAAACCTGATTGTTGGATGTGGAGGTAGTCCGTTACTCTGGCTCTTCAGCAATATGGAGACCACACCCGCATATTTGTGTTGCTGTCCAAGAAACTCATCAGCACGTCGTAGCTACAAACAGAGACGTGGCTAGAATGGTGACCATCGAGCCTATATAAAGATGAGTAACAATGGGGACTGCTCGCGAACGGCGGTCTCGGTGAGCGGAGAGAGAAAAATTGCGACATTTTGGCCTGATGGCTTGCGGCGTGGGAGGACGGCATCAACGACACATACCTTCTATAAGATCATTTTCTCCTCTTTCGATGGTCAGGGAAAGAGCGCCACCCGCTTCCCCTTGGTTTATGCACATGCCCGTCAACAGGCCAGTCATGAGCTCTGTCTGGCAGGATAGGTAGACTAGTACAGGTACTGGCGTAAAAAAAAAAGAAAAGAGAAGGCTGTTTTGACTATACACATCGCATTCATAATCACTTGACATCCAACTCCATACGTACATTTCTCGGAATTGTCCCTACAGGCCTCAAATAATGGTGGCGAGTGACAACGCACTGACTCCTAGCCCCGTATCTTGATTACCTCTGAAGGCAGTTCATCCAAAGAACTGTTATCAACCGGGTCCAACTTTTCATCATCCAGAATCTTCTCCCCGTCCTCGAGCTCGCTTCGGGTCCACCTTCTTGTTGGCCTGGACGATTCCTATTCAGTGATCCGAGAGTTCTGGGTGCCACCAGACTGCATAGCCTTGAACGCAATGGTCGTGCTCACGACACCCATGTTGGTTTCCGGAGTCGCTTGACCATCGGTTACCCCAGCACTTTCGTCAAAAACAACGTTACGCATCTCTACCGGACCTGACGCGCCGGCGTTAATGCGTATCACAATCATCATGGGCGCTATTGCGATGATCATAATGAATATGTAATTCGTGAGGTTCCCGATGTTCGGCTGGGCAACCAGCGATCGTTGATACGGTTAGAGCCATGCCCAATATACCAACATGCCTGGGGAGAGAACTCACGTAGGCCGGTAAGACCTGGAACACTATCCAAACAATCAAGGTGGTCGTATACAAGCTCCCGCTCTCAATGAGCCTGACGATGACTACTGTGTAGAAACTTCTCGTTTCTTTGACTTGACCCCGTCTACCAATCCACCTGTCAATGGGCGCTGGTCCTTGTTAATTCTAATCAAGAGGTTTCTCTAGTTGTTGAACCACTTACCAAAGCCGACCAACAATGCATGGCGTGCATATCAAGTTGGTAAGCACAGTGCATATGCTACTGAGGATGAGGGTTGCCTCGTCGAACGCCATATTCGAAGCATACGACGCTTTCGCCGGCACGGCCGACAGGACACAAAGCATAATCGCACAAACTGCAAGATGGAAGGTCGGTCAGAGGATCATTCACCTCCCCCAGGGAAGAGGAGGACTGCGACAAGATGGGGAAGGCAGTGCGCACTAGATTCGATGCAGACCAATATGACAGGGAAGACCGCAATCCACCGGTTTTGGGACCAGATGGTATATAGTCTGAAGATGAGCAATGAATCGGCTGTGATGGCCTATGTCATGAATCCCGTCGTCGAGGTCAGTAAGATTCAGCGCGACCAGGCTCTCAAGCATTGTGGATTAACTTTATCACTCACTGCAGCCGCCAAAAAGAAGCTGCCGGGGAATAGTAATCATGCTGTTTGGTCAGCGCGCGTGATGGAGATGATTAACATGGGCAATATCTCACTTCGACAGGGGCTCGTACACCGACCATCCTTCCATGTACTCAATAACGCCTGGATTTTCACGATAAGTGATGAATCCAGCATATCCTCGGCCGATGGAGACGACTGCCACATTAATAATCTCTATTTAGCAACAACCAAATCGAAGAGGATCACCAATTGAGATCTCACCGACGTTCGCCGTGGACGTGATCAATAGGCAGATTGTGATCACTAGCACCAAGTATGTCCGGTGTCTACGATGCCATAGTGATTCGATTGAAGAGAAGAACATGCAGAGGAAGATACCTAGGAGATTGAAGGTATACTCTTAAGTAGGGGTCCAATGCTGAAGAGACGGCAGTGACGAGCGCACCGTACATCCAGGTCGTCGCAATTAGGCCCATGAAATGAGCGATATCGACGGGGATATCTTCCATATCTTCGAAGAGGCGGTGTTCTTTGCTCTGTTGGGCGGATGCTGTTCAAGGAAAGGAGGAGCAGGAGAGAACAAAGAGAAAATGGAGGGTACCGAAAACCACAAAAAGTCAAGCTTGCATGACGGCGGGTTTGTCGCCGACGCATTTTAAGGGGACACCCAAGGATAGGGATTGTGTGAGTATGAAGAGCGGTGAAGCTGTAGAAAGGTATGAAGGTTTTGTCCGGTAGTCCGGAGACCGCCTCCATAGACTTGCATACAGGAGAAGCAAACATTGCCGCGGCTTCTCCATTCAGTTCTAGCACAAAAGGTAGGCGGGATGTGGAGACCATTAAGTCTCAGGATGGCGCTGCGGGGAAACCCCTCTGATTGTACATATGTGCTGAACGCAAATGATTGATTGTGTGACTTTGAAAAAAAAAAAAAAACTTTTTAACCTCTCCGTCTCGCCAGGCCGTGAACTATACAGACCAATAAGCTCCTGGTCACCATCTCATGACAAACCGTACTGGTGGGCTACCGATCTTTTTGCGAGTGTCTCGGAAAACTGGATTGCATGGCGGCAAGGCTCGCCCGAAGCCTGCCAGCTATTTACTCTATGTCCACGGAGAAGGAGCCCTGTTGAATAGCCACTGCTGTGCAAGAAGAAGACACGCCACTCGATAAAACGTAACCATGGACAGAGACTTTCATGTCACTCCGTGTCGGAAATGACTCCAGCCTCGGTCTTTAGCAACTCGGAATGAAGCAAAGGGTATACAACACTGAATCTCTTACTTACTCACTTCACCGAAGCCATACATTAGCCAAATGGTCTCCCTCCGCCGATATACGCTCGGTCACAACCCTCCACGAAACAGGGGCATGAACGACAACAGGCAAGAATTGCTGTTGAGGCTGCTGCCGATGATGATGATGGTGTGAGCGCGGTGGTGCGGGAGCGTCGATGGATGATAGATGTTGGTGGGCCATGGAAAGTTGTTGATTAGCAGGAAGGGGGGAAAGACGACGAAAGGAGGCGTGCGAGAGGGAGGGGAGGGGCTTTAAGATGTAGAAGGAAAGCTTGCAGAGAAGGCGAGGTGGATGCCATGGCGGAATGGACACAACGAGTGCGGTGAGCGTAACGAAAACTGAAGGTCCTAGTTCAGGCGCAGGAGAGGAATCGAGGATGTGCTCGTTCAAAAGACACGGTCATATTTGTGTCAAGACCAAGAGGTCACAGGTCAACAGGATGTCAGGCTGTGAGATCACCGTGCCGATGAACGTTTGATGGTGTAAGAGGCTGTAGAATGACCGAGACGACGGCTGCGAGGCGGGAGCGATGGCAGCATTTGAGTGGGGGACGGGAAGGACAACGCCGCATCAAACATATACCTCTGTGTTGTAGGCTATAGCCCAATCCCTACATGCATCCTTCAGTGTGCCAGCGGAGAGCACGGCCAGGGTTGGACCTGCTAGACTGGTCCAATTCTGGAATAACTGGCTGGGGTTTCCCTGCGGTACAGGATAGCGCATGCTCCAGTAAGGAAGGGTGCCGGTGGGCTCTGCAGCGAAAACCGTAACTAGCTAACACCCAGCGCACACTCAGCATTGTAGGCATGTACAAAGCATGTAGTATGTATGCCCTAGTACACATGGCAAGCTCCCAAGGTGAGATAGTGCAACAGCAGCTTGCAATGGCACCAGAATGCAATAAGTGCACGCTTTTCGTCCTCTTCGTTGTTCTGGAAATCAACTCACCCTGAGAGAGAGAGAGAGAGAG
>WSTV01000218.1:0-45009 GCA_019632285.1 Tulasnella sp. 332
TTTGCTTCCACCTCTACAGGGGAGTGGTCTAAACCATCCAGTCTGTTTTGGTAGTTGCGTGGTGGGCCATTTGTTACGTTGACTGACTTCTTTATTACCGTGAGCAGCTTGTCTGCTGCTTTGATACACTTTCCATGTGACTTGCAGCCGTTTAGTGCCACTTCATGGAAGTTGATGAGGTCCATTTGGTTTTTCACCTGGCGGAGCTCATACAGTTTCTTTGCTACTGGGGACGACTCAAAGCCATCCGGGTAGTTAACGAATCTGGATTTCCATATGGGGATCTGTTGTTTGACCGTGTGATGGAAGTGTTGGGCGTCTACAGAGACTCCATACATGACTGCTGCCTGGATCATATTATGCAATTCAAGTGACAGTTTACTCTTAGGGCCCTGGGTTTCACGCCAGGTTTGGCGAGGACATTCCTACAAAATGTAGAACTCTACGTCTGCCTGCGACCGCAAGATTTCCCTCATGACCAAATCATTATTAGTTGGACCATGATGTTGATGCAGGATCGTGCAGTGAGATGGGTGCAGCCAATCACAGCTGAAATTTTAAATCCCATGCCAAACCCTTCACCACATTCCACCTTATGGGCAGCCTTCATTCGAGACTTCCAGGCCACATTTTTCGATCCTGACGAAGCACGTACGGCGTCGGATAAGCTGATGAGCCTGAAACAAGTGGAAGGCGTTGACGAGTATGCGGCGGACTTTAGGAACTTAGTAGCTATTTTGGGATGGACGGAGGAATCGCAGCTAAGAGCGCAGTTTTATCGGGGACTGAAGGACCATGTCAAGACATCACTAATCAACTGCCTGTTGAAGCCTCTGGAACATCATACCATAGAGTTATATTGTTTATGACAGCATCTATCAATGCACCCTTCAAGAACTGGTCTACATGACTGCATGCTTCATACTCTTAATCATTGTCAACACGATTGAAGGTGAAGAGTTCATTTGGAGGGAACTGGGGAGGGAGAGACATAGTCGAGACCAATGGGCGGACCCCAATTGCAAAGCCCCTCTGCTACCAAGTCAACAAAGTTGTCAATACTTAAAAATAGGCGGCGCTCACTGGATCAGCCTGTGGCGTGATCACGACCCATCCTGTGCTATGATCAGCCTTCTCGACTCTGGAAAAACGCCTACATCAACAACGTCGCAATCGTTTAGGGTAGTTTTCGGCTTACATATACACGTTTAGGCCGTGCTGGGGTTGGGGCGTGATAAGCCAAGCCTCTGGTCGCGGTGTCTCACGAAGAATGGAGAAAACCTTGTCGTTTATGACAGCAAATGGAGCGTCCTGAGCCTTTATTACGTAGCCGTCTCCAGTGTCTTGGATAAACACCTGTTACGAAGAGTAGATATACAACGATGTCAACCAAAGTTCCAGTGGGTATGCGGATTCCAGGTTGACTTGAATTATTTGAACTTACCCTAGGAGGCTGAGCGGGTGGGGCTACCGCAAAGACTTCTTTAGGCGTCGGAGAGCGGTCTTCGACGGGATAGCGGCCAACAGCGCAGTTGTTGGCGTTGCTGGTGATAATGTATGTGCCGGTGCTAAAAGACATTGCGGTAGCTGACCGTGTGTATTGGGGATGGGGGAAAGGGTGTTGCTAGTGATGTTGGACACGGGTACTCATCTAGAACGGAGCTTTTAAGCAATTTTCGGCGTATTACTACGGTATGTTGACCAACCATATTTTCTCTTTGGACGTCGCCTCGGTCCTTTACCCACGATTTTGACAGCCTTCCTGAGTTGCTACCCACGCCACACTCTCATCTGTAGCACAATGTCGTCACCGATGTCTCGAATCAATAAGGTGTGGAAAGTATTGTATGCGCACTTCAGGCCTGTCTCGTCTCGGTCCCCTTTTCCAGCCCTATACTTGCTATCTTGATCTTTCGCGCATATTATCCTCACTTCCGCCTCTTATCTGGTAGAGCTAGTTGTTCATGAGTGCCAAGAATAAAGGCTGCGCAGGTGTGAGTAAGGCTGAAGGTGCTCGGAGGCACATTTCATCCAAGTCAGAGCACCACCCAACTGACGACGAAAAGGTACGAGTAACCGTAGAACGTGTCGCCCATCCTGAGAAGTTCTCGCTTGATCTCCCTGCATCAGACCGAAATGAGATTTTTATTTCCAATTATGGTGAACTTGATGGGAATTATCTAGTGCTCGCGGACCGCGGATGAAGTTTCCATGATGCTCACTATTGAAAATCCATCCTGTACTGATCAGGAAGACTGGTCACGAGTCAAGTATACGGGCGCCAAAGTACCGAGAACTATAGGGTTCTGGGCCCTAGCCCAATCGAGCTGAGATCGGCTGTCAGCGGTGCACACGGTACATATGCTCTGGTGCCATTCATGATCTTGGTATTGACGGCCAGTACCGTTCATGCGTCAGCTTGGAACGCTAACTCCCAGTCGGGGTATAGATTTGTGGGAAGAAACCAAGAGAGTGAAGGAAATTGATCGCCTTTTGTCGAACTGAACCGCGGGCATCATCACACTGATCCTCGCACGTTGGGCCTAAACTCGCAATGTATGTTACCGGCAGGTCAAAAAGGTCCCGTAGTGTCGAAGATTAGAATTTTCCGGGAGCCTCTCCCCCAATTCGAGTGACGGCATGGAGTCTGGCGTGTCTAATTTAGTCTTTCCGGTTTCTGTTGCCTCACACTTTGTAATGCTCCTTCAGGGTAGCCGCTTTTACATTCTCCGCTTTCTTATAAGAGGGTTCAATCCGTGTGGCAGCAGAATGAGTGGCATTTTCTTCTTCCCATCAACAAATCCGGGGAGAACTGGGGCCCAGTGTGCAACCGTCAGTGACCGATGGGTATTTTACTTCAAATGGATCGATCATGCCAATAAAGCAGATCACACAGCTCACATCTAGAACGTTGTAACCATCTTGTGGGCTTGTCGGCTGCATGAGAGGTTCCCCTGAGATTCATTCGGCCCCGAGGCCCGGACTATATAGTTGTCTCTCTGTTTGTATATTAAACTGCTGGTCTGTTGCTTCTTATATTAGAGCCTCATATTCCTCGTATCGGGCATTTACAAAGTTTCCGTTCTCCGTAGCAGTGTTTTTTCCACTCCCCTTCGTCGCATACATGGACTGATTGAGGTTTTAGCGTACACTCCCTTTCCTAGGGGAGGTTGTTCACGCTATGGGTCCACATCCGCCTGGATTCTTCTTCCTTCCGAATCTGAGCTGGCTTGCTGCTTTTAAGCGAGGCTGTGGCTGCTGGGGAATAGCCGCCTAAGACGTTATCGCCTTGGCCTAATGCCGATGGCATGAGGGTCACTAGGATATGGGCCCATGAGGGTCTTAGTACTGGCTCAACGTGTGCTCCAACCGGAGATAGCGAGGGTTGATGACATCGTAGCCGGCAACATCCATACGCGTTTCTTGCCACGACGCACCACCAGCACTACCGCCACTTTCGGCCGTATAACGACAACTGTCGCTATAATTAGTCAGTAACCCACACAATTTCTCCTCGCGGTTTCGTCATAAGCTTTGTACGCTTTCAAGGCCTTACCCCCCACCCAACTTCATCACGAAGGCAAAGCGTATCTTCACCGTTGAGAATATCAACCTCTGCAATCACCGGTCGGGGCTTTCAACAGCGACTGGAGCATAGTGAAGCAGATCTCGTCTTGCGGAGAGTCACTAACGACAGCACCTCTTGACACTTCACAAACGGGCGTTCGATACATGGACGCATCTACAGGGTACAGGCTTCGTGATATTAGTCGTCGTCAATACGCGTGAACTTGAAGAGTGCGGCCGGGAGGGATGGGACGGACTCCAACTTCAAAGCCCCACTGCTCAAAGTCAGCAAAATTGTAAAAATCCTAGAGTATGCAATACTGCTCACAGAAGCATCCCCGCCAGCTATAACCCATCCGGCGCTGCGATCAGCCTTCTCGACGCTACCCAACACGCGTCCCCACACCCATAATGAAATATGTCAGGGACTAAAAGGGAATAGTTTAGTGATATCTTAGCTCACGTATAGACGTCTCCGCCCTCTTGAGGTTGGGGGGTGATGACCCAATTCTCCGCCAGCTGCATCTCAATGAGAAAACCGTAAACGAGACCGTTGTACACGGCAAGTGGAGCACCCTCAGCTCTAATGAGGCAACCGCTGTCAGATTTCTCGACGGTATTCTGATGCGAACAAGTAAGATAAGTCAGTTCGGGGCTCCTGGAGCCTACAAAATACGACCAGTCCACCAGCGAGATGTCTGAAACATACCCTGCGAGCTTGGAAGTTTGGGGTTACAGCGAGGATTCGCTTGGGCAAAAGAGATAAATCTTCGACGGGGTGACGGCCGACAAAGCGGTCATCGACGAGGCTGTTGATAACGTATGTGCCGTTGGAGAGCGACATCGTTGAATGTAACGGTATTTGTGTTTATTATATGCGTGGTGGTGCCGAGTGTGCTGATGATGTAGGACCTGTGGGACATCTAAGGAGAGCTTTATAGGCAACTCTGGAGCCTTCGTGGCTTAAGCCATAATACCATTCTTCGGGCATGACCCCCGTCATTTATTCGCGAGTTATCCCCCATTCCTACGCCCCCACTTAAGCTTCCATGCAATAATATCATATGACCCGTTGCAGCGTGCTCCTTCGGCCCTCGTTTCGGCCTCTTGTTCGGCCCTTTGCTTGCGATCGTCGGTTTTTGCCCCATTGTCCCAACGGGACCTTTTAATCTGGCGGTACATGTTCACTCGCGAGTTTCGAGGGTAAAGGCCATAGGCTTGAGCGAGGACGAAAAGGCTTCGAACCGCCCATATTCCCCAAATGAAAGCGTTGCTCCAACCGGATACGGTTTGGGGCCGTGAGAAAAAGTAGGGTATATCGTTCATCTTGGGCTCTGTTCGTCAGCCGAGTGTAACAGGTGCTCTAGTATCGAGAGGTATAGAGTTCCCGATCCAGGGCACGGGGCAGTAAATCAGGTCTGCCAACGAGGCCCATAGCACATTCTGCCTTGATGCCGCCAGTGGGCTCGATCCAGGCAGTATCAGTAATGAAAGGCCTCTCAGGAGCACAGTTTCCAACCGGAGCGCGTTGTCAGATGAGTCGATCGATACAAGAAATCCGAAAACGGAAAGGAAAATGGATGGCCTTCATAGAACTCAATCGCAAATAAACATCCCACGCAGCATCCTTCACCGCATCCAGGAAGGGGACAGATCCTCCAATTCAGCTCGAGGCTCTAGGACTTTTTAAGTCTTCCTTGAATTCCAGCCTGATGGGAGTGTCGCCTCTGAAAGATGTCTCATTAACCTCAGACATGCGCGATGTCATTTTGCGCGTAAAGTGGAGCTTGAATGCTTCGACACTCAGCGGTATACTGAACTGCCTGCTCCAGTAGCTATTCAATAGACATCTCACTCCTTTGGGATAGAGTTGTTGTTGAAGCATTGGGGATAAAGAGATGTTATGTAGTGAAGTTCGCACACCCGTTTCCTAGTTGAGGAATAGGAATGCAGGTCTTTAACAGCGTTCTCAGCGTACGCGAGGGACAGCTTGTGCTCCATAGGTCTGATTTAATTGGATGGTAGAAGGGGCAGTGGAGGAGAGAACATTGACTATGTAAGCCGAGGCTTAGTTTATATGGGTTCGATCTGAGTAATCCACAGTATTGAGCGAGATGAAGTCCAGATCTCAAGGTTGAAGCACGCGCCGCGACGGAGAGAGATTTAGTGTGACAAGGTTGTAGGCTGGGTATGGCGAGAATCACCAGAGAGATCGAATCGTCCATTCTGAGTGGTAACACAAGTTTTGATCCTCTGCCTTCTTCATCCCTGGGTGTTCTAGTTAATTTCCTATCTCCGCTCTTTATGGGTGTCTCATTACCTACCGTCGGTTCTGGCGTTCTTGATCGTGAGCTCACCTAACAAGCCTCTCCGCACTGAGATATGCTGAACATGGAAATGTGGAAGCAAAGAACGCGCTTCGTCGTTGTGCCAGTAGGACAAGATTTCAAAAGAATAATGGGCTAGGAGATGAGGGTACAGCTAAGGCTGAACGGTGGAACATCCCTGTTGAGGTCTCCGGATCAAGGGTCCGAGTCTTCAACGTCTAAAGGAACGCAGGTCTAGACGGCATCTGCCATTAGATTACTCCAGCTGATGAGTGCGCATTCCTCTGAACCTTTTCATGCGTTCTTCCAAGAGGAGAGAAGTCTATCAGGGAACTATGACTTAGATCAGGAAGAGAGTATCAATCCAAAGGATTTTTCAACGCAGGCTCCAAGGACAGGCCTATTAGAAGTTCAAGTCTACCCCGTGCGAGGAGTGGCGAAGATTCAAGGCTCGAAGGGGCAGAGGTAGCAGTCATGATCATGCAGAGGCATAAAAAGGTGACCGGAAGGACTGGGCGAAAAACCGTGGGATCATCACGGCGCGGTCCGATTGGTGGTCATCATTGAAATGTCCTCCAGCGTCTGTGAAGTCGTTTCGAGGCTTGGTCCAGAATAGAATCAGCGAAAGTCCCGCGCTTGGCGACTCGGAGCTGGACGCCTCCACATTTGCCACTCGTGCCGCAAAGAACTTGCACTCAAAAAGCAACGATGGGCAGGCTCTGGACAAGAAATGTCCCGTGACTGCATTGCCTTAGAGTGCACCGCCCCCGCTAGTTTGATCGCTTCCTCTCTCCACCAATGATGCTTGCACCCGGGCATCTTGATGTGACCCAAGCTCGACATCGTCTCTCAGAGGCGAGGCTGGCGGCATGGGACGTTGAACTCCGTGCAACCATTAGTCGCACTCTGGAACTCCTTGGAAAGCTTGAGGTGGGTGGCTGATGCGACTCATTCGTTTCACACGCTAATTAGGATATTTATTTATTTGAAACAGGATCTAAAAGGCTTTCATTCGATCTGCGAGAACTTGGCTTTATGCGCTTCTCAGTTTACATTATCCTTAGCGAAGATCGCACTCGCGGTTGGCGTCAAAAACCTTTACGGAGAGCCATCGGTGTTCATGTTGTATCAGGAGTACGCACTCGATCACCTCTTTTCATGGTTGCCATTAATGTTATAATACAAGACTGACATCAGACCGCAGGAAACTGAAGGCAGCAGATAACTTCTTGATTGAGCAATCTAAGATGAACGCCGCAGCTGCGCATAGTCTTGTGGCTCTTGTAATGCCCATGATGGATCACAGAGTCAATGTACTCCTGGAAGACCTACGATGTAGTCACGACTCGTCGTTGAAGCGCCTGGACCATGGTCTAGCGGATGGCGAAGTAAGTGCGGCACTGGTCTTGATTCCACCCACGTGGGCGACACTCATATGTTCTCAGGCCCCTTTCGACCTGTGTGAAGACGGTGTCAAGGCATGCGGCGGGTTCGCCGAGGTCCGGATTGGGTGGTGGAGACCAATCAGCCTCAAGGCTGCGCAACCAGCTGAATTAACTAGGGTACGCGCTCCTTGCGTCCTTTTCCTTTTTAATATAGCCTCAACGATAATATCTAGGTCGCTGTCAAGCACATTCGAGCTCGCGATATTGATCTTAAGGCGACCAACGAGACTGGCGTGCAGGAAAGGCTCAGAAAGGTATTTGCCTTCTTGCTGGCCAGAAAGCAGAGCATCCTCACACTTCTTACATATCCACGTTTGTAGCGGATCAATCGTGAAATGAGGAGCTGGAAGGCCGTGATGGGTCATAGACACATCCTTCCTTTTATCGGCTTCTCATATTCGCCGGAACCCTTCCTCGTCTCCCCTTGGTGCGAGAACGGCGATCTTCGCGCGTATTTGGAAGCGAATCCAACCGTGAACCGCATACAGCTTGTTAGCTATGGAGTCATATTTCCCTTACCCCTCCCTCTATTCACTCATTTTTTTGGCCGTTCATCTAGCTTGTTCAGGCAGCGGATGGCTTCCATTTTCTTCACAGCCAGAAACCGCCCATGATTCATCAAGACATCAAGCCAGTGAGTCCACATGACTATTTGTGAGAGAACGATGTATTCAGAATAGTGATGTCCTGAATAACAGGATAATAT
The DNA here is from genome assembly GCA_019632285.1 of Tulasnella sp. 332. NCBI lineage: Eukaryota > Fungi > Basidiomycota > Agaricomycetes > Cantharellales > Tulasnellaceae > Tulasnella > Tulasnella sp. 332. The sequence goes on from WSTV01000218.1 coordinate 8,046, forward strand.
CCTCATAAACTCGTCAAGAGAGGCCGTTATCAGTGACTTCGGTCTTGCCAAGATCAAAAGTGAAGTCCCCACCGGCATGACGACAGAAGGAACTACAAAAGGGACACTGCTGTACATGGCACCGGAACTCCACCTCGACACGTCGGTCGAGGGTACGGCCGAAACCGATGTGTATGCTTTCGCGCTTCTTATACTTGAGGTCCGTTTTTCTTTCGCAATTGTCTTCTTCGCACGATGTTTCTCCAGAAAACGAGCCTGAAGTTAATGATCAATCACTCAATGCGTTTATACACAGATTCTCTCTAGGAAGCGCCCATACTGGAACATGAAGATGCATCTGTTGGTGGCTCTCATGCGCGGCATCCAACCTAAACCGGAAGATCATCCTGCTCTGACATGCGGCGCCACATGGTCTCTGCTCGAGCGCGGGTGGCATCTGGATCCCATGCAAAGGCCCTCCATGGCTATTGTTCTTCGAGAGCTGAAAGAGAAAGTCGGAAAGCCAAATCCAAGCGGCCCTGCTATGGAGGCTGCCGCACATCCCCAAGTGTCTTCCTTCAGTCGTCAAGTCACGCAGGCTCTCTCAATGGAACTGCGGGATGGCACAGGTAGGACTTCGGAGCCGCTTCAGAACCAGCGGATGGCCGGGATGAGAGGTCAGGGGCCGGATTTGCCAGTGGAGAACGGTCAAACGGCTGTAGACAAGCCCTCCCCGTGCCAGCTATCCGTAGAACTCGGCTCGATAATGGTACGAGAATCGGACAAGTCCTTGCCTGACACTTCCCTACGCACTGGAAGTCACAGTCATGCCTCAATCTCACACAATGCCAGCATCATCACCGGTCCATCTCAGATTGTCTCAACTTCCCTACTTTTATCCGGCAGCCAAGAACGCACCTCGCCATTCACACGCGCCTCGTCAGTATCACCTTCAATGTCAGAAGTTGATCGTATCTCCTACGTTGCAGGGTCGGATCGCGATCACTCTCAGGATGGTATGCCAGGCGTTGATCTCCCACTCACTGTCCCTCGTCCATACGATTCACCTTCTGTGATGACCACAGCGTCAATCAATGGCCCAATCGAACCTCTCGACTTTGAGGAGTTCACGTCGATAAACGGTCCCGCAGCGACGCAAATAGGAACGGTGTCGGAAAAGATCGTCCCTACAAATAATACCTCGGTGCCTTCCACCGATATCATATCCAGAGACAAGGCGTCCGCGAGTAAAGGCTCGCGTTCTCGGCACCTCAGGGCCCGTAGATCGATAGATTGGGTACTGAAAACGGCCCCAGCCTCTGCCCATCGTCCCTTATCTCCACCACAGGACAAAAAATCCTTTATACCTACAGCTCCTAACGATGCTGGTCATGCGCTCGATCACTACCTGGATGTAGATGAAGGCGACGGCCGCTTCCTCGCCGCGCGTTGTTCTAACGACGGTATGGACTTGACGAACGACCTACCAGACGCCGAGTCGTTCGCCGTCGCGTCTGTCGTGAGAATTACGGGCAAGAAGCGACGATTTGAAGCAGAAGATTTCTTCTCAGACCCACGGAACGGATCTCCAGTCGAAGGAGACGGGGGTTCAGTCCCACCCGTCGACGATAGTGATTCAGCGAGGACGCTACGGTTGGGTAGCGCTAAATTCATCAAGTTATCGAAGGAGGGTAGCAGAAGGAAGAGCGCGAGCTCGCCAAGTGTGGACCGCCGTGACGTGGCGTTGCATTCGGTGGAGAGTTCGGACTCTTCTTTTAAGGCTTTCCTCTGGCCAGGTGCGATGAGTGACAGTGGCTCTACTAGTCAGGACTACGAGAACAATCATTTCAGCCAAGGGGATTCAGACGATGGTATCGATCCACAGACTGCAGCCTATGCGTCGTCAAGTGTCCAGCTTCCCCAAACCCATCTACCTCACTTCATCCGTATCGAAAGTCCCAATATTACTGAGGGAGAGCAATCAAGGAGTGACCAGAGCAGCTGGAGTAGCCGAGAGAAACCTCCAATCCTCGTCGAACAGCCGACTTTGTACCTACAGTCAAACATTCATAACCAGTCCGCAATAATTGGTATCACAAGTCCTCCAATGAAAAAGAGGGGGAGAGGGCGCCCTCGACGTGCGAGAGCAGTCGCGACGTCAGAGAGGGACCGCAGGAGCAGGAACGAAAGTCTACGAACGCCCCCAGCCAATATCCAGCTAACCCCGGTCACCATGCAGGATCAGCCTTCTCTACTGTCCAAGTTGAACGATAGTATTCAACAGCCCATACCTGAACTCGACAGAGTCATCCCGTACCAATCGAGCATGGCGTGTGGAGGAGGGAATGATTTACCCATCCCTCCGACATTGATTCAGTTGCCCTCGACACTCAAGGGAGCACAGAACTGCGAGGCGGCCAGCTCGAGCTCCGTGGAATACATGTTTTCGGCGTCTAATGAGTGGCCCTCTCCTGCTGCGCCGTGGGTCGTCCGGGTCGTGGGGGCCCCGCACCCGACGGAGGCGCCATCTGTCATACATATCGGTTCACCTGCAGAACTTAGCGCAAGTTCATGGCCGGCGCCGCAGGTGGTGCGCGTTGCATCTAGTCCTGTGGTTTCAGCGCGACAGGCGGACCCAACTATCATACGATTCGGGACCTCGTCACGTCATCAAACAGCAGGTTCGCGGTCGCCCCCATCCAACCCCATCGTGCCAGCCGTCATTCATATTCAAGATCCTCGTCCGCCAACCGCGACCACACACCAATTGGCAACTCCAATACTAGTCAGCGAGAGTGGCTTCTCAGGCCAAAGCGACGCTCATTGTTATTGCCAGGGCGTCCCAAAGCAAGAGTGATCTCCCTGGCCCGATCCAACGACAATCGATCAGCGGGACCTCTTCGAACTACGAGGGATGTTTAGAGGATCAGGTAAGGCTTGATCAGGCGCAACTTGACCAGCAAAGCTTGATTGTTCCATCCTTACAGCCAATTAGTCCATCAGGGTGTTCCCCTATTGCCATAGAGAACGCCGCGCAGGCGTCCCCCAAGGATGCACCCGATCTTGAGGGTCCTTTCATATCGCTATCAATCGCGGAGGACACATCTCGTTCTGCTGTGCGACTTCCGACATCCCTCCTCGCACCGCACTTTCTCAGCGAGACAAGTCTGGCCGATCTGCGGAACCTAGAGGAACGCGCAGAGTGGCAAGATGGATCAGTGGCCCAGCCACTTGCAGGGAGGACTCTTGATGGCTTGAGGCAAGGTTGGGGAGCATCCAAGGTGTGCCTTCAAATTCATTGATGTTTTGCTTTCACCTATGGAGACTTTCTCATCTTATATCGGCACCCTTCAGAGTCGGACATTAAGTCATGAGAATACAACACGGTGAGACGCTGGCCTGGATTTGCATATTGCTGAGGTCCCTTATTGGGAATCATATCTTCGATAGGTTTGAGAACGATCACAATCGCGAGGCTTCTGCATGGCTGCCGCTGGAAGTGCGCCTTAACGAACAATTACCTAAACAAGCATCAGATACGCAGCGACTGCAAGATTTCTCTGGCATGGCGAAGAGCACATGGAGAGCGAAGGCTCTACACTCAACTTTCGTGACTCAAGGCTCACTCAGCAATATAGGCGTTCACCGTCCCCAGCAACTGGTCTCCACCCCCCGGGCCGGCTCCCTGGCCCCTATGAGAGGTGGTACTCGTCACGTTACTCACGCCAGGTCTGTCAGCCAGGACGATTCTGATGACGGTGGGCGTGATCGGGACAACCTCACACCACCAGATCCATTTGAAACAGCGCCTGAAATTTGGGAGGTACCAAGTTCATCGCAAGTGTCTACGTGTTCTCCTTATTTACTTATCGATCTGCATCTTAGACGATCACAAAGATCCGTTGCGTTCATTATGGAGAGACATCGGACATCTGGCTCGCTGAGTATCGACCTGACCTTTCGTCACTATCACCCTCCAAGGTCGCGGTCAGATATTTGCGAAAACTAAGTACACAGAGCGAACTTGGCTTTACAACCGTGCGTCTAAGTATAGACACACTCTTTTCTCTTAGAATGAGCTAAACCATAGATTGAAATGAAACGTAGGCACTGGAAAACCTGTTTCAAAAGTGGCAGCATTGGTGTCACCCCCATATAGTGCCTCTCCTGGGACTGGAGGCTATCCAGATACCAAGGATTGTCATCCCATGGTACGAAAATGGAGATCTTTTCAAGGCGGTCGCTTGCCTAGAGACGGACCATAGACATCGTTTGGTATGTAATGCTGTCTGGTTTGTCATGATATCGCCACTTACAACGATACAAAATTTGTTTCTTCAAGCTTCTACAGATTGTTGACGGTTTAGTGTACCTTCACACGAACGAAACCAGTCCCGTTGTTCATGGAGATCTCAGACCAGTATGTCATCCAACCGCAACTGTCTGTGTTTTCATAATCGTCGCTAAAGCTCTAAACAGGGAAACATATATATTGACGACTGTGGAGATGCCAAGATTGGAGGTTTTGAATCTTCTCTGGCCACTGTCGACGATCATCAGCACGTCATCAACTCCGTCGTACAAGACGTCAGGTATAGAGCGCCAGAGCTCATCGAAGGATCGCCGCCGTCGACTGCTTCAGACGTGTATTCGTTGGCGCTTATCGGCGTAGAACTGCTCTCTGGCGTTAAACCCTTGGGCTCCCTACGATCCGCGTATTTAGCGGTCGCCATCGCATCAGGGTTGACGCCCAGCAAGAACGACCACCCGGATCTATCCGGAAGGTGTGCGGAGCTGTGGCATGTCTTTGAGCTCATGTGGGACTTTTGCCCTTCTCGTCGGCTGAGCGCTTGGCAGGTAGACAAACTGGTACGACCTCACGGTGAGAGAAGGGTCGAGGGCGGGTTGGTCTGAAAGAGCGGCGTTGTTTCCAAGCTCTCACTCCAAATATTCCCTTTTCGGTGAAACTTGATCTAGTGAGGGACACAGAAGACCTTCGTTGTCACTTGTCATTTGAATTGAGCGGAGACAAATCTAACAGTAGAAAGATATACATGCTGATCAACTGAGCAGCGGTTCCGCGATCATTGGATGGATCATCCTCAGAAAACATAAAAATCAAAAAGAACGGAAAGTTATTCAACAAAAAGTGGATGGATCTTCTCTATCTAACGAATGTATCGCCCGTGTAAATGCAACTGACGAATTGTGAGAAAAGAAAAGCAACGGAGAAAAAAAGATCACGACTCCTTGGCCCTCTAGTCATGGCGATAAGTATCGACTTTTACCCGTATACCCTGAGACGGTGGGGGTAACCTATTGCCACCATTGAGGTTCACATCGCTCGGATACGCTCCACCTTCATACGGCACTATTTTCTCGTCTCCATCCATCGAATCGTCTCCATCACCTTTGCCGTTGGTCGTGAGGACGGTGACCTGCCTACCATCAGCATTGAACGTCGTAAGCTCGTGGTTGAAATCCATAGCGGTGATCGCGCCATTGCTCTCGAGTTCGGCTGGGGTGACCTTGCGCGCGGCGCCGTTGGAGACGTTGGCGGACATGCCCTTGGCCATGTGACGACGTGCTGTATGGGAGTAACTCGCTCCTGCGCCGGATCCGGCACCTGGGTGGGAACCAGAGGAACCAGCCTTGCCGCGCTCTCGAAGATCGAGGATGAGTCGGCACGCGAGGATGTCTGTCAGCATGACGGAGAGCGGGATGTTCAAAGCCGACATGTCGGCGTTGGGCTAAAACATGAAGGATACTATTGGTCAGGATGTTGTTGACTGATTAAGCGATGAAATGACACACCTGCCAGTAGAAGATACCGTTGACAAGGTTCGCGCCAGCGATGAGGATGAAGTAGAAAAGACCTAGAGACAAAAGAGGCCCATACCGTCAACAAAACATCTTCTTCATGCCTCCGACCCGCCGCTGGCCGGTACGAAGAAGGGGGAGAGAGCACGCAACGTACCTTCACGAACGAACATCTTGATCAAGGGGCTACCGGTGCCGCCTGCGACTTGATGCTGGTACTTGAATGCACGGAAGACTGTCAAGGAAGTAACGACTGTGTCGAACAGCAGGGGCAGAATCTAGTGGATGCAACATCAAATGGACCCGTCAGTCATCGGTTTCGTTTTGTAAGGCAATAAGGGTGGATAAACGTACGAAGAAGATCATGATGAGCGGGCTCCCAGGATGCGTCACGGTCGGGAAGCAAGGTCCGTTCGGTGGATCAATGAAGGGAAGCACTATGTAGCATCAAGAAAAGGAAGTGAGTTGACATCTTTTTATCCCACTCAGGCATTTTAGGAATGGGGGGACGAAGAAAGAAGAAAAAACCTACGAGCCATTCCAGCTGCAACGCAGTAGATCTGGAACGCAACGATTCCAGCGAGACCGGAGAGCAGAACAATCAATAAGGGTATGCTGTTGCCGAAGAATGCATACGTCCGGACGACCAGCACGATCTCTGCGAAGATCTGATTCCACATCGCGATGGACTCGGGCATGAGATAAAGGATCTTGCACATGTGTTCACTGTGATCTCCGATGAACACCCAAAGGATGAAGGGCATGGTGATAATCGGCCAGTAGCGACACAATAGATAGAGGACCTTGATCGCACTCCATGGAGTCTTGTGGATCTGACGAGCGAGGACGAGTATTCAAATGAGGAGGTCGGAAGGAGTGAGGGCTGTTTTGTGTGTCACTCACAAGCCGGTACTCGCGAGGGAACGATGTCACCCAGTCCCAAAGTGATATGGCATCTGTTTCATTGGATGGAAGGTGAGTGATATGCACAAGAGAAGTCGCGACCAGATGACTCACACCAAGCACTGTAATATAACGAATAGGGAAAGTGATGGAACCGATCAGGTCAGCGCTTTTGTCGGGTGTGTATATGAAATCAGGCTCACACAAAGGACATCTGGGTTCTAGGATACAGGAAATCGAAGTCAGAATCGAAGACGAAGTCAAATAATTGCCAGGAAATTCCTGCTCACGCTCGAATAAAGTACGCCGCCTCTGCGAGGATTTTCACGAGCTCCTCTGGTGTTGGAGGTGCCGCAGCCATCGGATTGAGAATGAGCGGATGCTGCGAGAGTGGTACTGTACAGACTGAAAAGGGGGGAGTGTGAGCGGGTGGCGAGGAAGATGCTGATTTTTTTTTTACTTCTTCGACGACCTTGAGCTCTTTATAATAGTTGAGCAAAGGACATACTTGGTTGCCCTATCCTTTTTTCCGGGGGTCGTGGGCCCTCTCATCTTCTCCGCTTGAGGCCGCCCAGAAGCCGCGGATGTTCTTGCAGGGTCGAATGTGAGGGGGTGAAAAGAAGAAGGAAGGGGTAGACCCTGCCCCCGCTACGTCTCCCTCAACTTTCAGACCAGCCACGGTGCCCGCAAATTCGGCACCCCTGCGTAGGAAAGACTGATAGAATCTCAAATGCATAGTTATCCACTATAGATCTCATAATTCGAAGCTCAAGAGTCGGATTCTTTGAGGGCATTTGGAAAAGCCAACTTCGAAAAAACATGTCAAAAATCTGTATACTTGTCTCGCGTGTCGCACGGACCGGGCGCTCTCATCACAGCTCCATAGTACAGGGTCCGTACGTACTCAATACAAAAAATATTCATTCCGTCAGTCTGTCTCTACCTTTCGGAACCGTCCCAACGCTTCGGACCCGTTGGCTTTTCAAGGTCCACATGGCTTTGGGTCCACCACACCGCACAAACCTCGACGACATCAACTGCTCCCAACCTCATCGGTCGCTGTTCGGTGCGGGAGTACGGACGAGAAGAGCGCAGTGAGGGCATTCGGAAGCTATAAGGATTCAAGTGGAGTTACAAGGGATGCCACTGATCATAATCTGCGGCACTTCAGCGGCTTTGACTCCACGCTTGACTAGATGGCGCTAGCTAGGGGATGACCCCCATTACCTAGAGGGCTGCAATATCGTTGCGTCTGGATTTCAAAAGAGACAGAAGGATCGCAGGCCAAGGTGTGGTTACAGTGGAGGCTTTCAAAAGTCCGGGAAAAAAAAAACTTTGGAAAGTAGCGGATGGTATCCAAGCCATTTTCTGGAAAGTGGAGACTAAAAGACTCCATGCACTGCCCATCGGTCCAGCTGGCCGACAACCGTGGCTTACGTAGCGTTCCTCGCGTATAAAGAGCCGAGATCGTCCATTATCCGATATCTGAGATCAGAGTCTCACCTCTAGATGGAATCTCGTAACCTTGGCAGAGTGACGTGTGGGGCCAACGGGTCTTATTTCATTTCATTTGATCCTGTGAGGCGCTAGAGAAGTTTTTTTTTAAAAAATTGCATTCTTGTATGCTTTAGCATCAGCACGTGGGACTAGAAGGGGTGGTAGAAACATGCGTGTGCAGTCTTCGATTGGTGTGTCTCGTCTGTATTCTACTATACTGGCCTTACAGTTTCCAATTGCAATCAACGACTAGCAACCCATGCTTCGCCTTGGAGGAAGAGGAAGAGGTGTTCTCTTCACACGGCCATTTAATCATCTCTCGCCGCTGGCTCCATTAGCGCGGGCCTTCTCGCGATCATGCAATGCTAATCGCGAGTTGCCAACACTTTCGAGATCAAATCCACAATCGATGACGCTGGCCTCCTGTTCTCGGGAACAAGTCGAGGTGGACCGATTGGATGCCCTACTGACTAGGATCAGAGACAGGTCAATTGAAGGTGGTCAAAGCTCAGCGTCATTTATGTCGTCCGTTCGAACTCCATCCTTCTGGTCCGAAACGCTCCACACAGCACACGATGCAAAGAACTTGGAGGGAGAGGCGCAGCGGGGCTCCTCGACCCTATCGTCGTCATCTTCCCTCAGCCCAGAGATGCGTCTTCCTCCTCCCAGACACATGCACGAGTCTTATTCTCAACTCGACCTGCCTTTCGCGTCCGATCCTTCCTTTCTGGATCAGTACACCAATGCGCAGGGTGGAATTCGGACCGGGAAACTGATGGAACACCTTGATGCGCTAGCCGGGTCGATCTCGTACAAGCACTGCGTGAGTTACATAATGTTCTCTCTTTCTGTCCCCCCCCTTTTCTTCGCGTTCGCCCTCCACTTCTTCGGCGCGACTAGTCTCCCGCTTTGTTTATGCCGTTTTGGCTTTTGCTGAGTTTGAGCGGCGTGCGATCCGGAGGCCAAGCCACTGATCGATCTGGTTGCCCTGACATCCTGACCAACGATCTGGCTCCTCACTGACCAAACCACCAACTGAAGGCGGACGAGAGGTGAATGATGGATGATCGTTTGCCCAGTACAGACTCGTAGTTCTTTAATTCTGGCCACGTGGGCTCTCTCTGTCGTTCATATTGTCTGACGATTGGAGAGCTAGTCTCGCCCTGATTTACCAATCCCTATGATAAGGCCATAGCCCACTCCTAAATCACATCAGGACCTTCTTCTTCTTTTTGTGTATTTTTTCATTGTGCCACTCAACGCGCATATACGCTTTTCCTCTTTCGCTTGGCTGACTCGGTCTCTGATCGTAACCATGCTACTTGCATACATACACAGCTAGGACCGGTGCACGAGATGGAGAGGGGTATGGGCAAACGCGGGTTCTATATCGTGACCGCTTCCGTAGACAGGTACGCAGCGCTTACACGGTCACCGAAATGAACCCAGGTCCAAGAGAGAAGAAGAAAAAGTTTCTTGTTTTCCTTCCGTTGGGCGATGTCTGACTTTTTTTCTTTTTCTTTTTCTTTTTCTTTTTCCTTTTCTTTTTTTCCTTTTTCTTCTTGGGTATTGCGATGCTCATGACGACACTGAATTGTCATTTTCAAACCGGCCAGGCTCGATATGCTCCACTTGATGGCGCCAGAGAACATCACGGACCTCCGACTGAGTGGTCAGGTCATCTACGTGGGTCAAAGTGCGATGGAGGTCGCCGTCCGAATGGAAAGATTGGATCGCGACGGAAAAGAAGGAGAGACGATGATGCTGGGTACACAATTAATACTTCTAACGCCCACATAACTCTATTCCCCCCACCCCCCGGAATTCCGATTCGGATTAGCCCCGAGTTTTTACCCTAACCGCCGAGCCAAGCCATTTCCTGACCCTTGTGTTTTTTGGCCTTCTTCCTTTTTTTTTTGTTGATCCTAGGTCGTTTCTCGATGGTGTGCCGAGATGCGGTTACACACAAGGCGCATCCGGTCAGCCCACTCATCATCACGACCGAGGATGAGAAGGCGCTGTATGCTATGGGGGAAGGTGTGTACAGAAGAAGGAAAACCTCAGCCCACTCTATATTCACTCACCGCTTCTCCGTACATGCAATTTCGTGGTGATCTCGGCCTCGAAAGCTCACAAGGCGCGAAAACAAGCGCGGCAGCAGGGCTCATTGGCGCGCGCGCCTCCTTCACCCGATGAGTCGAAAGCTCTCCACGACCTGTTCCTCAGGAATAATGAGGGGAAGACCATGCATGGCGTCGAGCGCGTCTGGATGCAGGACACGAAGCGCGAGAGCTTATTGATGATGCACCCGCAGGACCGCAAGTGAGTTCTCATACACTTTTAGCGTTGGTGAAAACCACGATTTCGTTCAGAAATTAAATAAATAAAAATAACCGTCTGTTATTATGCACTGCTTCCTCCCCCTACATAGCATTCACTCAAAGATCTTTGGTGGCCATCTCATGCGCTTAGCGTAAGCACACACTCTCTGGTCGTCTCTAGCCACACGCAATTTGTTTCTGAAGCCCGCCTCATAACCCCAGATATGAGGTCAGTTCTTTCTCCGTTCCTTCCAACATGTGGATGATGCCAAGGACGCAAGGCGAATTGTGATACGTCTTCGATTGGCTGCAGATCGGCTACGCCAACGCCTCGCTCTTCACTCGTCAGCCATTACGATTCCTCGCGCTCGACGGCATCTCGTTCCGGCTTCCAGTCGACGTCGGATCAGTTCTCCGTCTGACCTCGACGATCTGTCATACGAAATCGGATGAGCATCACCAGGCGGTTGTGGTGAGTTCGACGGCAGTTCGCTTTAGTCCTCTCCGTTTCGGAATAAAAGCTGATTGTTATTGTTGCTGGTCTCGATGGTGGGTAAAGAATGTCTGGGTTCAGGCGAACGTTATTGACCCAAGTACAGGGGAGGAACATACGACCAACGACTTCTACTTTACATGGTGTAGGGATGATGGGGAGCCTTTGAAGCGGATGGTCGTACCTCGGACATACAAAGGTGTGACAAGTCTGATATATCCACGCCTTCTTCGTGAGCTGACAAAAGTGCTGCAAATTTGGCAGAGGCGATGATATGGCTGGAAGGAAGTCGGGCACTCGCCATTGGCGAAGAGATCCGGGGTCTTCGCAGGGCCAATGAGGCAACTGGGGCATATTAACAACAATAACTTGTACACAATGCCTACCTCCTGGCTCTCATTACCTGGAATGCTGTGTGTGCCCCCTCGGGCTGCCAGGCTCGTCGTCAAAGCAAAATTTAACATTATTAACGACGCCCGATATCATAATTAAACCCGCACCTTCATGGTACCTCGGGCAAAGCGCCATGTCCCGTATGAAACATCTCCAAAAATCAGAGGCTGTGGGGAATTCACGACTCTCAGTCCCTCCAACCCATCCAGCTCATGAACAACGGACCCTACTCTGTTCAAGCAAGCTCGGTCCACACATTATCATATTGTGGCGCAACACCTAGATCTGCTGAAAGTCACCTGGCGCCTCCGGAACGATGACCAGCCTATATCCACACCCATTTGATACGCTCGTTAGTACGGATCGATGGTCACCAATGATAGAACTTGCGAATTGTCGATTGTCGAAGCATACGCTCAGATCCCACGTGGGTCACAATTGGAGATCGAAATCTATGACCTCAAATTGTCCTCGCGACTCAGCAGTGAGGAAAGTCATGCCCTGTAAGGTGTGACAGGAACTTCCAACTATCAGGAGGCCGCATCAGTCGAGACGCCATTGTAATCGGAAGGCGAATTGGCGCCTCTGGTGATTTGTGTCCTGGCTAATGCGCGTTATTGTTGGACGGCCGTTGATAGTTGGACTGTTTGTGACGCAAAAAGCTATCAGACTCTCCTCCATTCACGGAATCGCTATCTCTTTTCACCTGCGACAGTGTCTGGATCAGGATCGACTTGAAATTGGGATAATGTCGTCCATCTTCGTTCGACAACCCAGATCGGACCTTGTTGCCTCACAGCAGTACTCGTGAAGCGCTCCGTTTGGATGGGCGTGCTTGGGAGCCTCGTTCTCTGGCAGTAGATTTCTAGTACGCATGGATTAGACACTATGGGCTCATGGCAGAAAAGATACCTAGGAAGATTGTATGGACGAACCGGTGTATGTTGGAAGTGCTGGGGAGCGATACCTCTGCGATACCTCTTCCTGAAAGGAAGAACCTGTGCGATTGAATCATCAGGGCTGCGCAGCGGACCATGCCTAGGTTACCGAGATGTTGCTCCTGCGAACTTGACCTTCTGGGGACAATCTACTTCAGCGCCGGACACCCCCCACAGTCATCCGGGGAGAAAGCCTACCGAAATATATCACAGAGAGCGAATGGATGACACGGGTATTGCATGGAGCGACGTTGCCTTCAGTAATAAAGTACCGCTTCTTTCTGACATCGGCAGCCCCTCGTCATCCAAATATTTAAACCTGTACTGGCGCTCTCTGGATAGGTTCCGGATCCCTCTTCGGAAAACGTGACTGGTGAAACGACATGTTTGCCAAGACCGTCCTTGCTGTTGGGACCAGATCGAAATGCAGCCAGTCAAGCGTCAAACCTCTCGCCCTATCTTTTTCGAATCCAGATCCTCCCTCCCAGCTCCCATCAGCTATCTTTCCCTCCCAAGACAAGACGTAGCACTCTCAGCAGCAAAAACTCACTACAACAGATCTTTCTATCATGCCATCCTTCAAAGCCAGTTTCAAAGCGGTCCAGAAGACAGTCCTAAAGGTCGTTTCCAAGCCTTTTAAAGCCTCATGGTCGAAAGTCCGTCGCGGACGATCCGCGACCGAGACTCCCAGTGAGCTCGGGCCTGCTGTATCTGTGGGTCTTATCATCAATGCTACAGAAAGAATGAAACCTTCGGAGCGCTTTCGAGACTCACCTGTACCTTTCATCCCTAGCCCGTCCCTGTCTCCGCTGTCTCCGCCGCTGCTGCTACTGCTGTGGTGGATGGCGAAGACATTCGCGGTGGAGAAGAGGTCCAAGTCCAAGCCCCAGCCCAATCGACACGAACAGGGTTCAGTGTTGTTCCTACCTCATCACCAACCACACTCGCCGCCGCTCCCGCTTCGCTTACCTATGATCTTCCAACTGCCTCATATCCGCATCCTCCATCATACTTGCCCACCTCTTTCACCCGTTCAGGAGCTAACGTAGGAGTCCAACGCAGTACAGTCAGCTCAGGTATGTCGATGATGATCAAGACCCCCATTCGCCCACCAAAAAAAAAACCCGCCCACTTACAGTTCCTTCTTACTCATAACAGCATCCGCCTCATCCGCGGCGAGCTATGGATCCAATGGATCGTATCGGAGTGGAAACTTGGGATATCGAACGGAGTCTCTATATGTGTCGAGACACCAAACGAGTAAGTCCCAAGTCCTCTGACGGGCTTACGGCTAAATTTCACAAATACTTTGACTATTTAGGCATGGATACCTCCCCATATCTATCTCTAGGAGGAAGCAAGTGTTTCCGAGCGAATGATCAGATCGTTCCATCGGCTTCCTCCGTCCACTCATCTTCGCTGCGCAATTGTCTCGACCGCTACGCCGTCAACCCAGAGTTGGAGATGGCATCCTCTTTATACGCCGCCGCGGGATCCGCCGCATCCTCCAACGCTTCGATCGCCACCCACGGATCTATCTCCTCGACTGGCGCCATTCCGTCCTCGCCCAGCGCCAGTCAAGGTATGCCATATATCGCTGCGGGCTCCTCCCTTTCGCGCGCTGACTGAAGCTCTTTACGCCTTGTAGAGGATGCTTATTCTTCCCGCTCTTATGATGGCTCCACTCATGCACCTCAAGTTGTCGTCCCTGCGCGACTCCCTTCGAACCCCATCTATAAGAAGGTAAATGGTGTCGTTCAAATGCCATCTGATGAGCTAGTCGTCAAATTCAAAGACACGAAGAAGGCCATGGAAGCGAGCATCCCGACTGCCTGCGCCCTCGTTCTCCCCCCAGAGCACAAGCCGATGCCTCTGCAGCCAGAGCTATCCTGGGAGGATGTTCGATACCTAGGCAGCGGGTTCGTAGCGCGCTGTCTCGATTATAGATGATTCGATTGCTGACGTACGCTCCTATAGCACGTTTGGGAGCGTGGTGCTTCAGAGCCGCCGTACTGACCAATCAGATGGCACCTCGCGCGAAGTGCTGACGGCGGTGAAACACAGCAACTGGGGCAAGCAAAAGGGCGGCGACGTGCGGGTGTTCTACCGTCTGATGCCTCGGATGGAATACGCGATCCTGAAGAAGCTTTCAGGAGCCCAGCATGTGGTTCAGGCCCACGAGTTATATGAGGACCCGATCCGAGGAGTCAGTTCTATGAGAATGGAATACGTCCGCGGAGTCTCTTTGTGGAGCTGGCTCAGCTGGAACTTGAGATCGGGCGTCGATTGGTCGGTCAATACCGGCGTCGCCATCGGGGTTCAGGTACATAGGGCATCCTTTCAGGTCAGGCTTCAGACATTCCAGCTAACGCATTCAATCGTCCCTTCCTGTAGTTGGCCGCTGGACTCGTCGAGCTCGCAAAGCAAGGCGTGATACACGCGGACATCAAACCGGAGAACATCATGATCGAGCATGATGGTCGTCTCGTGCTTTGCGACTTTGGCCTCGCTCATCTCGGGAAGGCCGTCCTCGTTCCCCATAGCGGTAGCGCTGCATACATGGCCCCAGAGATCGTCGACGGCATCCACTCAGCGCGCGACATCTATGCTGCAGGAGTGGTGTTGGTCCAGGTGTTGAAATATAAGTGCTGGGGAAAAGATTTGATGACATCAGAGCCGGAGCTCTGCAGGATTGTGAACTCGTGTTGTCGTACGGATCCGAGGAAGAGGCCGTCTGCGAGGACGCTGCTTACTGTGAGTGTGATGTCGTATTCTTGTCCCTTCAATGTAGCTGCAGAGTTTAACGTGCATTTTTGTTCGTCTGCCTGTAGTCGTTACGAGACTGTCAGTCAACGCAGGTAACAATGAACGAGGAGGAGAGTCGGGCGGCGATCGCTCAACAACTCAAGGACGACCCTCCCGTAAAGCCGTCACGGCTTCGAGTGGCGCTGTGGACGGTCGAACAGCAGTTCCATGCTGCTGCCGTCTTCGCCGCCAGAGCAGCCAATCGTCATCCGTGAACGCCGCCCGAATCCCATCATCGTTTGCTTTCCAGACCTTGTCCTGCATCACATCTCTACCCGCCATGTGATGGCCGCTTCGTTTCTTCATTTATGGTTATCTATCCTCTTGGGCTGAAGCTGCTGTCTCCACTCATTACTTATTAGACTTGGACATCCGACTGTGACTCGCCATTGGCTATAATGATTATCGATCGTTCCTCTTGTATTCCCTGCTGGCCTCTCTACGTCGCTGCCTCCCACTTCTCACTTTTTCTTGTTTATTGGTAATGGATCGTTGCAGATCCAAATGCGGTGAGCTCTTCCTGTGGAGAGTCATTGGTGTGTGTCACTAGTTGAGATGGATATAGTCTCGGCGAAATTGATCGCTTCGTAAATGCTAGCGGCATCCTGCTTGACAGCGAGACACAGAGGCGGGTTCAGAAAGGCTCGGCAATAACTTTCGGAAATCTCTTCCCATAAGTGCAATGTCCAGTGCTGGCAAATGATGGCACCTGTCGAGTGACTCCGTTTTCGCCTGTCCACCCTGTTCGTCATACACGGGACGCCAACAGACACGTTCGTCAACCCATTACGTAGGGAGGTAGGGAGGGATTTAGAGAAGAAAGAATCGGAAATCACACAGAGGGTAGGAATGGGGAAACGCGAGAGTTCAGTAATATGCACCTTCGTTCAATGATGAACCTCGATACCCATTTGGACATGATGGATGTCTGATCATGAAGGCAGGTGAAGCACCTGTGATATAATGGATTAATGGAGCGCTAATACGATATGAAGGCAATGAGAAATGAAAATGGTGGCGTCTTTAGCTTGGTTGAACCGTAGTGGAACCTGCAATTATGAATACCTGTCGTTGCTCTGCTTCTCGCTGGGCAAGCTGTACTATCACTGGACCCGAGCTGATAATAGTACTCGGCTTCTCTATTGGATCTAATGTACTGCACTTCTCTGGGTACTTGACCAAAAATAGCCAATGGGGTATAGAAGGTCCGGCGGCAAGGAGGCGCGTCGTAAATTCAGGGTCGTCGGGGATAATTGAACTCTACGTGCATCGAACCCTTTGAACCTCTTGTCTGTGAGCTTTCTCTACGCCCCTCCTCGCCGGACAACTATCTATGCGCCCAGAGTCACGCAGACTCTTCCCTACACTCGAAACTCTCTCTAGGCACATTCCAGCTGGAGGGCTAAAAGCGTCAAGATGGGCGTCTCGACATCGTGGCGCGGCCGACGCCAGATCATCATTGAATATAACCACACATTCAGTTGATTGATATCCGACCTCCATTGAATCCCCCAACAATTAGTTACTATCTGGATTCAAAACGGTTGTCGATCATTTGAAAAGATTTTAAGGTCGCTATACACTTTATCAATTGATGTCGGTGTAGCCAGACCATAATAACCAGATGTCCTCGCTCGCTCTCCGAGCAAGACTTTTCTCTCTCTAATCTTTCCTTCCCTCCAAGAAGATCCTATCTCCCAGCCTCTCTGGTACAGATATCTCTCATCCTCAGCTCCAAGCGACCTATCCTCCTACACTGCTCCTAGTCGACTCACCCGTCACCTACGTTCCATCCTCTCTCACATCCTACTGCATACTTTCGATGTTCTTCAATATCACTCATCGAAGCGCCTCCAGCGCGAACGATCAGCATGTCCCGCAGACCCTTATCGTAGGTTCCCTGACTCGGCGAC
Source organism: Tulasnella sp. 332 (assembly GCA_019632285.1). NCBI lineage: Eukaryota > Fungi > Basidiomycota > Agaricomycetes > Cantharellales > Tulasnellaceae > Tulasnella > Tulasnella sp. 332. The sequence goes on from WSTV01000218.1 coordinate 25,108, forward strand.
TGCCGACTTTCTGCGCATTCTCAAGTCGACTTACCTTTCCTTCTTGTCCTAGCTCCCTTCCCTTAGAGAGACCAAGTCGAGCAATAAAAATATCAAGACTCGTACTGCTTCGGTGAGTCTCAGCTGCATTCATTGTTTAGGTTCCGTTGGAAGCTGGCCTAGTTCGAATTGGAACTTGATATTTGCCTCTCTGCCTCTGCAGTCTCTATTCAGCCGCAAAGTGACCAACTGGTGCAAATCTCCCTTCAAGCGTGCATTAAATGTCAGTGACATCTGACTCGCCACGCTGCTCAGCGAAGCTTTGGAGGTCACTGACTCTTATGGATTGCAACAGACATCTCAACAGACCGTAAACCCAACCCGAACAACACTTCCGACATGCCCTCGTCACCCTGCCGCCCTCTGGGACGGAATCACTTACGTGAGTCATGCGTTCATACCATCAACTTCCTGACCGAGAACAACTCTACTGACTTGTTGTCGTTATATCTCACTAGGCCTATGCCAATGCTGATGAGGCCTTCGCAGCTGAAGAGGCGCGTCGCAAGGTCACCTACGATGCGCCTTGCCAGTGTTCCATCGGTGCGAATGTCGCCCCCAAGATGCCCTTGCCTGAAGAGGTGGAACCAGTGAGTCTTATCAGACTGGTAACACTCGATTGACCTGCGGCAACTCATACCAATCCTTGATTCCAGAAGATGCACCAATCCACGCACCTCACGCCCGTCCATGCGCGAAAGAATGTCTTCCGAACCGCGGCGCCTCGCGCCTCGGAGTCGAACGAACTTTTCATTACTCTCCCCGTCGTCGCCCGCATCAGCTCTAACGCGTCAATGAGGATTACTTTCCCTGTCATCCCTCGGATCACGTACAAGGCGCCTCTCCTGATCACTTGTCCGCAAAACGCTTCCAACCTGGCTTCCCTATTTGCCTTCATCTCCGCGAAGCCTGTGGGGTTCGCTCAATCACTTCGAGTACGCTTGGAACCGCTTGACGCTCTTCTATCAACCATCACCTCGTCCTTGGCGGACTCACAAGTCCTTCCCCTCGTCTTCGACGCCGACCTCTGGGCGCCCGTTACCTTCGCACTGGCTCACTTCATGGCGGTGGAAGCAGTGCCTGTGGGACTCGTGACCTCATCGATGCCTATTCCAGAGTGGTTTATCGAGATGAATCGAGCCTCCACACCAACCAGCTCGGACGCCTGGAGACAATTTGATATCCTGCCCCCCTCCAGGCCCCGACTCTTCATCGAAATGCCTCAAACACAATGGTCATCCGCCGCCTTGTCGCGTACAACCTCGTCTTCTCTTTACTCGCCTACCTTCTCGCCGACGTCAACATCCAATATATCGCGCCTATCGAATGACGACCTCCTCACCAACAGTGCATTGAGCTCGCCGACGACGACCGCTATGGACGAGGAGGAGTCACATGGGAAGAACTACTCGCCCGACCTCAACGATTCCATCCAACACTCACCACGGAAGATCACGAAGAAGACACCTGGGACAGTCGGGAGTGAGGGGAGATGTGCCCTGAACCCTGGCCCGCTGGCTGTTCCCCGCGCCCTGCTCATTGCTCTCTTCCCCGAGGACTACGTGAACACCGTTTTTGAAAACATCTCGCTATTCGGATGTCAGGAGGATGAAGAGGGCGCGAGCGATCTTGATGGCTGGTCCGATATGGGCTCCATTCCGGACGAGGTGGACCAGAATGAGGCCATCGCTCCATTCCCAACGGACAACGATGACACCGACCTTCAAACTTCGCTGGAAGGATGTTATATGGACGAGGATGCCGAGGAAGACTTCGAGAGCTGGTCGGAGATGGGTTCGATCCCGGACGAATCGGACATGGACGAGGTCACGGCTGCGCCGTCGCCTATCCACTGCAGCAAGTCTGCTCCCGTATCTCTCGACTCATCGGTGTATTCAATTCCGTCCGATACGTCATCACAGGGCGAAGATTGGTCCAATCTGCCCGCCATCACCTTTTCTCCCGCAACGAGCTTCGATGACGATCCGAAGGAGGACGGCTGGCCGTTCGAGCTGGAGATGTCCGACGATGATGGGTCGCTTGTGGACGGAATGCAGTCGGTCACCGATTTCGTCCTGGCCGGGCTCGTTGAGGACGAGGGCGATATCTTCGACGACTCGGATGCGTCGTTGGTCCGAGCAGAAGGTACCGACGACACGGACACAGACACCAGTCGTTTGCTGGATCTAGGTGCTCCTCTGGATCCGACTGAGCTTGATTGGGCCACGGGCTGGCCTAAACACGTCTTAGAGGATCTGGATATCATTACACGTTTCGTGCTCGCAGGACTGAAGCCGGGGGAGTCGCTCGACTTTGACGTTTCGGATGCGCTTCCAGAGCTCAAGTATACAATCGCATCACCCACGAACGTCGGTATCCAAGGCGCAGGTCCAACCTTGATCAACACCAAAGTGGAGCCGATCGTCACTAGTCCACCACCTTCTCAGAGCGCCGACATATCCGCCGGCAAGGTATCGCTTTCCACACCAACTAGACTCTACGCCAATGTGAGCCGCGGCCACTCTGTGTCGGAGAAAACAGATGGTCGCGCGAAACGTTCATCCTTCCTCAGCGGCAAGCTCGCCCTCCTCACTGACATGGAACATCGGCTCATCGAAAAGGGGCTGGGAATCTACATCTAGGATCGCCATTACCAACCAACCACGCTTACCTCGCCCCTCTACCTCCACTGTCACCCACATCCTCAAACATCCTTCCATCATCATCTCACCATCACGCTGGCGCCACCAAACAAGAAAACGCATTGTCTCTTTATTTTTGACTTATTCCTCTCTCCATCTTTTCCACCAACCATCTTCTCTACCCCGACGTCATTGCCTCGATCACCGCCAACTACTCCATGTTTCTCCTACTCCCCTTCGTACCCGATGTCATTGCCACCACCAAGCAACAACTCAATGCGTCGATTCCGGCTGTGCCTGTCTCATGTTTGCATGTGACTTAAGCTCCGCTGTCATCTTTGACAGATGTCGAGCGCCAGCGGTATCAGAGTATGGGTCATAGTGGCTAGTGGTGAACACAAGAGCATGGAATCTTCGGTATCTCCAAAGTCAAAGGAGGGATCATTTATGGCGGTGTCTCAAGCATTTATCAGATATGATCATTGGACTTTATTTATTTATTTTTTCCTGGGCTCTGGTAATATTTCTATTCTCTTCATTGTATCCCTAGACGCAGTCAATTCTCCTATTTCTGCCCCGATCCAGACCCCCCTCCCTGAACGACATCGATCAATGTCATATACGATAAGACCAAATTAATTCTCAATTGACGGTCGGCAGAGTGTCGATAGACTGGCCACTTGACCAGTGATATAATCGATGGAGGCGTCCGGACCGAGATACGGCGTTCAGATCCTATCTCCTGGAGATCATGGTTTATTTCGTGGGTGCGAGATGCCAAAGCGTCCGACAAAGAGATTCAAGCGTGGTCGCCGTTCGCTTATGCAACCACATGTCAGCGCCCTTGATACACTACGCGAGCTGGCCCGTAACCGAACCTGTATGATGCAATGGATAATGCAAAGCTAAAGGGCGGCACTCAACAAAGTCGACGTCCAGAATAAGAGAGGTCCCCAGGGAGGTTCATCGCCACGTTGGTGAATGAGAAAGGTCCTAAGCACGCTACGATGTAATGCCCATGTTTAAATATCAGAATATCGACTGGCTCCACCCAGCAGATGGCACTGACATGGGTGGTGTTTCAATGAATATGTAGATACGGCGATATCACAACCCTGTTCATCGTCGGCCTGTAGCGGTTTTCACCGCCTACCTCGAATTATGGCAAGCGTGAGCAGCAACCTTGACTTCTTCTCATCAACATTCCTTCTCCCTGCTGCCGGGTTCATAGCCCTGTTGGTCTTCAGATCTCAGTTCGGCAGGAGCAGTTCAGCACCAAATCAGCCCCCTCTTGTCCCATATCTCGTTCCATGGCTTGGGTCTGCTGTATCGATGGGAAAAGATCCTGATACTTTCTTCACACAAGCGCGGTGAGTAGTCGTTTATGTTGTACGAATTTATTCCAAGCACTTATTCCCGGTCCGACTCTCGTCTTGTGCCCACTCCAGGGAGAAATATGGCAACATCTTCGCTGTGCAAGCTGCTGGCGCTAAACAATACTTTGTTACATCTGCCGCTGTGAGCAATCACCACGTCTCTACCATAAGAGTTTGGGCTTGACTAACTTGGTTTGTCAATCGAAAACGCAAGGATATCGCAAGCGTGTACAAAAACTCGAAATCGTTCGTCTTCATGCCTACCCGCAAGGATATCTGTGAGGCGGCTTTTGGCACATCCCATGCTGCAGTCTTCGGAGATTACATGGAGACTATGTTCGCCATGCATCACAAAGTCCTCGCACAGAGCAATGTTGGCATTTTTACTCAGGCGTTAACTCGACACGGCTTGAGAATTATCTCTGGCCTAAAGGACAGTGTAGCGGAGAAGGAGATATTCCACACTACTCTAGAAGCTTTTGTTCATCCGCTTGTCTTCGAAGCTCAATCTGCGGCTATGTTCGGTTCGAGCTTTCCGGCAATGTCGGTGAGAAGGGTCGAAACATGACCGAAACACTGATGCTGACTTATCGAGAACCCTAGCTCTACCAAACCTTCCTTGAATTCGATGGGACATGGTTCCCCCTTATGGTCGCCAAGTTCCCCAGGTTTCTGCTTAAGAAAGGTGTTGCTTTGCGGGACAAGATCACCCTCGCCTTCAATGACTACCTCAACCATCCGACATCTGAAGACCAAGCGATCGAGTTTCGGAATGTGCACACCGCTGGGGTGACTGGAGCCACCCCGCCTTGGAGTCAGTACGACGCTGCAACGTACGTTTTTTTTTCTCGACCGCTTGCTTTATCATTCAGTAGTTTTGATGTTTCATTCCTATGCAGGAACTTCATGGGAGGCTTCTGGGCCGCCGAGAGCAATATGACATGGGCCGTGTATTGGCTACTTGCATACCCTCTGTATCAACCAGGTGGCTTCAGCGCCCTGATCGAGGAACTCAATAAAGCTCGCCATGATTGGCTCGAAGATCACCCCTCCGCCAACCTCCTCAGCAATTCGGATGACCTGCACGACTTCGTCGTCACGGCAAACCTTCCTCTTATGGAGGCGTATCTCTCCGAAACTCTCAGGATCACATCGTCTAGCTTCTCGATCCGTACAGTCGCCGTCGACGAGGTCTCCTTAGGGGGTTACGACTTTCAAAAAGGCGACATTATTGTCTGCAATACACGCGCTGTACATCAAGATGAGGCCGTCTACGCAGACCCAGGCGTATTCAAGCCGGAGAGGTTTCTGCAACCAGGAGGCGTAGAAGCGACGAACCAGTCTCGCAAGCCATTCCTGGCGTTTGGAGGAGGTGTATCTCAAGTCCGTTAAAATATCTCTCACTCTCACGAATAGGGGACAGGACTAAATGTGACGTTCACTTACAGTGCGAAGGCAGGCATTTTGCTGTTCGCGGTGCCAAGATCCTCATAGCCCTATTCCTTACTCACTTTGACATCCAATTGGATCCCGGAAAGCCCTCGCGGATCGATCTCGACATGACGCGCATTGGGTTGGGCATCCTCCATCCGAAAACGCCCACGCATATCCTTGTCAAACGGAAGAAGTGGGCCTAGTTGTCGGGACATGCCTTTCAATCTTTCATGTTATCCCGATCGTCTTGTATATATTTCTCCGCCATCAGTGCCTACGTAAGATTTACCGGATGTCACAGATACTTATGAATGGATTTGAGGCTAAGTAGCCTTCCAGTTCTCGCGCAGTCACGTGGGTTGTTTCCAACGCCACTTTCCTCTCCATGGCCGGGAACGGCAGTCGGACAGCCCAGCATGTGTCTTTTGTTTTATTGGCAGAGTTTGACATTGATCAAGGCTCCGTTCTCTCACATGAATATCCATATCCAACTGGAATGGATGAGCAGTGAGTTCGCGTTGCAATTCGGACTGCAGGACTCTGACGCCCGGTGTGGTACAGGCTGCTTGCGGACCTCATGATACCAGACGGTGTTCACGAACAGACCGAGGACTGGACGATATTCTTTCTCAATCAGACACCCGGGAATACTATCTCCTCGATTTTTACGCCTGGAGACGAGGAGGAAGAGGAGGCAGATGACAAGAAGGACCTCCTTTACGTGCTCAACTTGGTACGGACCAAGCACGACAAGAGCGTGAAAAGGTGAGTCAGAACGACGGCTGTTGTCACAGTCACACGAAACTAAGTCTTGACAGAGGTGCTGTCGTCAAAGCCTTGGCAATTTGTACCCATCACCCATGTATTCAGATCTTCAAAGTAAGCAGACACTTTCCCTTTCGCTGTAGATGCCACTGACGCTGCTCTCTGATTTGATCAAAGCCGATTCTGCTGATTGCTTTGGAAGACTATTACGTCGACCCCTCGGTGGAATGTCTTGTACGACTCTTCGATGCAATCAACTCTATGGACATCTCACTGGCCCCAACACTGTCACGCGACGAGAAGCTAGTCTTGCGCGTCTCGGAACGTAGGGACATCTTTGCAGAAAAATTCGCGTCGCGCCAAGCACTTAGCCAGGGACATCAGCGGTCTGCTTCAGACAGCTCAAATATACTCGCCAAGACCACCGATACGCGCAAGCTCAGTCTTTCAAGAGCTGAAAATCACCCTCCACAGTCGACTCCAGGCCACCAACGGTCCACGTCGTCATCAGTGGCTAAGCAACTACGGAGCTCTAGTCCGGGTCTCAGTTTAAATTCTGAAGTCTCGGATGATGAAGGGCGGCCGCTTAGCAATGGAGGAAGCGCGATATGGGTAGGGGAAAGCGAAACCGTTGAAGGACTACCGAACCCAACAAAGATGGAAACCAATACGGATGTCCGTAGTTCCGAATCCGGCCACTCTCAAAGACCCGATGATCCGGATCGGAAGTCCTCTATGGATCAGCTCTCCGTGACGTCGAGCCTCGGTCAGATCAGGGAACAGTCTACCCCTACCTCACTGGACAGCCATCGACTATCGGCTCAACATCCCCAGCATCATCGGCACATTGTGCGTGACACGCATTTCTTCGAGACGTCTGTGCTATATAACGGGCATAATCTTCCCATCAAACTACCGGTCTCTACATTTCCGGAGGAGATTGGTGACGTGAGTCACTCTTTCGTCAATCTGCATGAAGTGAGAGCAGGTCCTCAACGCATTTTCTACGCCACCAGTACTCACTTATCCAACTCATTCAAACTTTCACAAGTCCTACAGCCACTATATCCGGCCCTGCTCACCCGCACCTGCATACGAATGGTATGCAAACACCTCCGTTGATGCTCCTTTTTAACGCTTTGATTACGCAAAAACGGATCATCTTCCTTGGATACGGACGGCCGGCAGGCCACGTGTCCAACTTCGTTCTGGCAGCCTGTGCATTGGGCTCGGGGTGCGGATGTCATCTGAGAGGCTTCGCAGAGCGTGCTTTCCCATATACCAATCTGTCCAACAAAGCAGTTGTCGAAGCCGTGTAAGCTGTCCATCAATCCATCATATCTAAGACCGGCATTTGGGTTCGTATTAATCTCAGTTGTTCTCATTTCAGCCCCGGATTTATCGCAGGTGTGAAGAACCCAATCTTTGAGTCATTACCGATGTGGGATGTGCTTTGCCACACCGACACTGGGAAGATCGTCGTGCACAGAGATATCAGCTCTGTCCCGCCACCGATCTCTTCTTTCCCTACCCCCCCTTCTTTGAACGTTCGAGGCGGAGCCGTTGTGTTTCAGGGAGATGAAGACGGCAAGATGGCCGCCTCCATGATGATCGGTGCTGGTGGTGTAGCTGGTCCAATAGGGCCAGGAGTCCGACCTGATCAAGGGACCAAGCTGGAGAATTACGACAGCATGTTTGTTGATGATGTAGGTGTCAGTGAAAGCTCTACGTGATAGATACAAACTAATCAAAGCGTTCTTAATCCGATAGCTGACTGCTGCTGTCGCTCAACACTTTGGGGAGACAATGATACGTGCGCGGGTTGCGGAATATGTGTCCCGTTTCATTCGTATCGCAGCGTGCTATGAGGAAACGGCCTTCGGAACAACATCCATCGGCTTTCCTACTCAGCCGTTCTCTGAAACGGGGGTGAGCTCGGCGATGGGCATCCCACAAGGGTTTTGCGGGAGCTTAGGAAGTGGGATGGTGTTTGGCGATGAGGTTTCTAGCTCCAAGGAAATGTCGTGGAACGCGAGCAGAGTCGAAGGTTGGCGCTTGACGAGGAGTTATGAGTATCTTCAGCAGGTAAGCGCAAAAAAGAGGTTGGAAAAACAACCCTTTTTGTTCATGCCACGCTGATGCGCAACGATTATAGGATTTTCAAGTGTGGTTGGAGACACGACCGATCAAGAAGATGGACATCAAACACCAGATCTCTCGATTGCGATACGCGAAGGCTGTTTCGGACAGCGAGATGGATCTTATAATGCACACAATGTCCGAGGATGTCAGGACATACGAACAAATTGTCGAGGTGCGCCTTACCTTTTGATATGGTAAACAGGATCTGACAAACGGTCGGATATTTCAGTTACTTTCGCATCTTCCGCCACATGCAGGAGGTCTGCTTCCCGTAACATTTGGCTTGTTCCACTCTATTGCGCCTATCCGAGACGCGACAGTGGATCTACTCAACATCATTCGGTCACAGCCCGTGGGTGGAGTGAATTTTATCAACCTTGTCATCTGACTTCATCGCTTTTTCGTTTTCCCTCCAGATTGGTAACCATTTCGTCAGCAACCTAAACGCATTTCATCGCTTTGCGTACATCCAAATCCTCGAGAACCGCAAGCGAGAGCAACAGGCGCAGGTCCGACAGCAAGAGCAGCTATCTTCGCAACACCATCAGCAAGCACAGATCGCTCAGCAGCTATTCGCCGCTGCGACAACCGTTGTGGACCAAGGGTCGGGGCAATTCGGGACGAAGCCGCCCACATCCTCTGCCACATCCTTGAAGTCCAAAAGGGAAACTGCGAGCGGTTTCGTCTCCCATTTGTTTTCGGGCACTAGTGGGTCCAGCAATGGGGGTCACAGCTCCTCCGTCAGTCGATCTGGCTCTATGCATCGACCGGCAGGTGGAGGGTCAGGTGGGCCCAGCGCATTCTAATGGAGAGGTATCCATTGCTATCGCTCCATTCTCTCGGACTTAGAATACTATGTATGGCTCGATCATCCCTGCGAGAGCGATGCTTAATTCGTAAGAGAAGAGCAATCTTGATTACGTCGGAAATTGACAAACTAAATCACATGCTTTATGATCAAGCTCCGAGGGAGGACGACAGTAGTGAATCAAAGCCTGAAGGCGACCTCGATTTTGACTTTTAGATCACTGCGTGGGGGCAAACATATCGTCAGGCTTAGATTGAACCAGAACAAACTAGGAGCGGTTCGGTTTACGCTTGAAGTTCCTCTTCTCGGAGCCCATGTTTCCTACGATCTTCTTCAGGTCAGGGCTGAACAGAGTTCAGTGCGCTTTCGAGCGACGTGGGCTGTTCGCGAGTTGCCAGAGTACGCAGATACTTGGTTTGTGTCAAACAGTTCGTCTGCCGGCAACCAGCCAACGATCGTTACTAGACTAGCTCCCCTTCAAATCCACATCTCTGCTGTTCCTCTATCATCCTATAATGTCTTCAGAGTCCACCTTGCAGCTACCTCTGGATTTCCCAATTCCAACCTTGTCTGATTCAGATCATCCCACAGCCAAAATAATCCTTGACAGACTTTCCTCCAACAACCAGATCTACGTCCTCACTTTCTCCAACCCGCCTGACAACCGACTCACACCATCTTTGATCACCCCATTCATCAACACCTTAGATGTAGTGGAGAAGCATGTCCCGCGATCAGCCTTGTTAGTCACTATCAGCTCAAGCCTGACACCCAAGTTCTACTCGAATGGGTTCGTGTTGATGCTCAATCGCGCTACGCATGAGTTTCATCGAGACTATTGGAACAAATTCTTGATTCGGCTTTTGACGTTGCCTATCCCCACGATCGCGCTTGTCCGAGGACATGCAGTGAGTCTAGAACGCCATGGAAAAGAAAATCAAAAGCCACCTAACAACTTCACGATCTAGATTCATGCTAGCACCACATCACGACTACAGAGTCATGAATCGTGAGCTGGATTTTCGCAGCCGAAAATGGCACCAGCCGAGACTCAATCGGCGAGTTACATCCATTTCAGCTGGCCAAAGGTTGGTTGTGCATGAACAAAGTCGAATTCGGTGGCGAGCTCACTCCTTCCATGGCGAGTACCCTTCGCAAGAAACTGGACGCTCGGACCTACGGTGCCGCTGTGCTTGAAGCGCACCGTTTTACCGGCACCGAGGCGCTTTCAGCGGGCATCGTCGACCCTTTGGGACACATGACCGAGGTGGAACAACTCATAAAGGACAAGAAGCTGATCGGGAAAGGGAGCAAGGGAGTGTTTGGCTTGTTGAGAGATGAGATGTATATGGAGACGATGAGATTACTAGAGAGATATCCAAACAAGGCTGGAACGCAGCGGGATGACAAAGAGAAGCTGGGGCAGTCGAGGTGGTCAAAGTTGTAACTATAACTCCTTCGAACATCGCGATGCAGTGATCGGCGACCGGTACTATAATCTCCATGGAAGACGAGGCCTAGTGTGACTTTGACTGACTCCCCAAGCTCAAGGTTTGAGTTCAGGATAAGCTGAATGATTGTGGAGTTTCTTTTTCTATCGCTCAAAGCCTGTTGCTTTGCAAGCCTTGGCGATCGTAGCAATCCTCAATGTGGAGCGTGAGTTTGAGCATGGATGAAGGTAAGTAGGCTGATAGGTGGTAATTCTCGGTCAGTGACCTCAACAAGATAGAAGAATGGACGGGGACGAGGATGCACATCCTTGCCTCCCATTGATCGCCGCCGAAATCTCGGTCTTGGGTGATTGTCATCTACAGCCATTTCACAATTGCAATCGGCACGTCTGATACGATTAATTGCACATTGCGGAGGAATTTTCAGAAGACTTGATTAGTTACTGCCTTCTTAGAGGAGATTGTTTTTGAGCGGCTGTTATAACGCCAGGTGTAGTTACGGCAAGTATTCCACTTGGTGATTATGAAACACCAGGTTGCAAGAATTGCACACGTTCACGATTATGCAGCAACCCCCCCCCCCCCCATCCCCCCCGCTCATCTCCGAAACGTATGCCAGCGGACTAAAGATAAATAGCTGCTGGGTATGCAACCTCTCCTCGCGCTTCCACACCTCCTACATTTCCTTTTTCTTCCTTCTGACTTTTCTTCGACGTTCATTCTTTTTAAAGCTGTTTTCATTTCAACCCCAACCTCTCTTCTTCTTCCCTTTTGTCCATCTCCAGAAATGCGAACCTCTGTCACCCTTGTCATCTTGACCATCTACAGCATCGCCCGTATCCATGCAGCCCCTATTCCACCCTCACAAGATTACTCGAGCTCCCCAGTTGGAGACGATCAAGGCTCCCCGCGCCATGATCACCACAGGTATGCGATTTACCGTAACATGCTCATCAGAGTATCAGAGTGTGAAAGCCGAATCACTCACACGCCAGGTTTTTTGACCTCCTAGAGTTGTGAACACAGCTATTGCGGCCGTCGGCCTAGCTGGCATCGGAGGTCTAGCATACAGAGGATATACGCACCATCAACTGAAAAAAGCATACAAGGCTAACCTGAAAGCAGGGGAGGAACCTAGTAGTGAGGGCTTCAAAGCATTCAAGGCTGACTTGGCTCGGGCGAAAGAGGCTGAGAAGACGCTTGCCACGGGGATGAAGAACGCCATAGCTGTTGCTGACCGTGCCAAAATCAAGCTGTGAGAATTGGGTTGGTCAACCTTGTCGCGCTTAGTGTTCTCGCTCCTGAATTTGACGACTTCTGGCAGCCAATGACTCGTGGTGTTCAAGTTCGTGCACAAAATGAGTGATTTGGTCTGCTGCTACCATCTTATAGGACACTCGTAGAGCCGAGGTACCACTGCTGGGTATCCCCGATCGCGACCTATGATGTATAGTCTATGGGAGGTCGAAATGAGCATGCCTGTTGATACTATTAGCTCGGAAAGGAAAAGAACTCACGAAATATTTGAATGAGTTTTGACGGATGTCGATGGCGACAAACATCCACCCTCATTCATGTGGGCGTAAAACCTCGACGGGCTCTGGTAGCCTCGTTTGCGTGATACTAACGATACCCCCCTCCTTCGTATCAAGAGAGCTCCTTATCGTCTTGTCGAATAACTCATTCTGTCAGTGCTGGCCCGACATCTCCGCGCGTGAATTCCCTCGCCTCTGTCCCCAACTTCTACCAACTATGCCTGCTTCGTTGCGCGAGTGTTCCAAATCGTACTATTCCTCGACCGGTGGGGGGGGGGGGAGAACAGCGGTGGCGGCTGTCTTGGCGAATCAAGGCGGAAAACTCCTCCTTCTATTCCAAGGAATCGGTATATCACGAATTGTTGCTTATCGACACCTAATATCATCAAGAGTAGGATCTGAGGCAACCGCTCAGGGGACCATGTTGTAACGGACCATCTCTGAAACGCCAGCGAGTGGCTCAGGGGCGCGACCCGCCTTACAACGCTCTGAGGCCAATGGTTTTGTTCGTTCTTGTCTGGCAGCTCGAGGTACGTCTTCGGGCACGAAGCTCAACACACACGTAGCCTTCATGGCCTGGGTTGGCATATCGAAATTGCAGCTATATTACAATTTTTGGCCCTTGTCGTTGCTTCAAATTTTGAGGTCATGTTTCATGAGTGGCTACCGTGATAAGGGAATTTTTTGATACTCATGTAAAACATCAGGGGAACATGTAAAACATCAGGGGAACATGTTCATAGGATAAATGGCCGCCGGGTGTAGGTTATCCCTCCTTCATGCCAACTTCACTTCTTTCTTTCTTCACTTCTTCAACCTTTGCTTTCAACCTTTCAACGCTACTCCACGCATATCTTTGATTTAACTTCTACTGCCTTGATATCCCCCGATATGCGAACTTTTATTACTCTATCGACCGTCACCCTCCTCGGTATCTCTGCCACTCAAGCAGCCCCCCTTCCCCAAACCTTCTCAGGTCTGACATCAAGCTCCAGGTAGGCCGTCCCCAGATCCTCGTCACGTCATTAGTAAGAATTTCGACGACATACCATTCACGGTTGGCTCTTACCTAGAATCAAGAACGAAGGCATCATAGCTGGGAGCGTAGCCGGCGGGGTTTTGCTTGCTGGAGGCGCGATAGGCGCCTACAAGATGAAGAGGAGGAAGGGACTGGGGGCCAGTTCAGATAGAAAGCAGGACCTAAGCCCCAGACCTGAAAGCTACACGTTTCCTGAACTTGGGTCACCCGCTTCCGTACGGGAGAAGGTTGCGAAGGCATTGGAGGCTCAGAAAATACAAGCCAAGAGTGCGGAAGAGGTAGAAAAGAGCGAGAAACACGTGAAGAAGGCTCGGAAGAAGAAAACTCTGGGGGAGGAGGCAGATTCGGCCAAAGGCTCGAACCTCGAATCTGATGCGGAGAGGTTGTCGAAGGAGATGCATCGACCTTGAACAATTCGATTGGTCTCTTGTTCCTCTCCTTATGAGCATGGTTTCTTTTGTGTATCCCACATATGGCGGGCTCAAAAGGTGGACACTCCGTTTGGCGGTGCTGTCATTGATGCCGTAAGCACTGGTGGCCTACCAACAATCCACGTTCCCGCGGCACGTCGTAACATCGTTCAGTGGCAATGACAGCGAGTTGGCGCTCTTTCCCGTTGAAACCCTGATACACCTGGCAATTGGCGCTCGAGGTGTATCGTCATCAGTACTGTGGCTGTATCCTGAGCTCAGATTCCTCGCGAACTCTGTTCTAAAGGCGTCTCCAACCTTGAAAAAATATGTGAGGCGTTAAAGGACTGGTGAGAGGCCTATTATTACACCACCAGCTTTCCAAAGGAGGACTATGTCATAGGATGCGGACAACGCGTCATAGTAAGTCTCATGCTCGTTCAGTGTATAGGAGTATATCGGGAGCACTGATCAAATCGTCTCGAGCCCACCTCTCGCCCCTTCCGCCCAAAGCCAGCTCAACTAATCAAACTATTGATTAATATTTTATCCGAGTAAATCGGAAAGCAATACCAGATCCCTGGCACACTTACACAACTTTGGCGTTGAGGGCTGCCAGTGTAGTCGTCGATGCCGAAAGGAGGGGAGGAGAGTAACCACGCGCTGAGGTGCAAAGATGCGTCAAGCAGTAGAATAGGCTCTTCGATACGCGTAAGAAGCGCGGGGGAGTACTCTGACAAACGCGTAGCGATGTCTGGCTCGTCGAAGCTCTTACAATCTCTTTATGCAATTGAGCACCTTGCCCGGGGATTAGATTCACGGCCTGGAGGACGTCACGTTGACTTTGTAGGTCTTTCCGCCCGCGATGTATGACGTTTTAGCGCGCGAGAAGCTTTACGACGCTGGCGTTATCGAAGTCATAGTAGTACTATAACCTTCACCCCTTGCGTTGCTTTACGTTGGGGGGTGTTATTGGCGGTTGATTTATGCCTATGGGCTGGTATAGTGTGTAAAATGAAAGCGGCTCCAACATGCAGAATAAATAGCCACCAGATATGAGTGATCTCACCCTCAGCTTCCTACACCATTCCTTTTCACTTGACTTGATTTTGATCCTCTTCTTTCTTCATTACTTTCAACCAACAATCCATTTTTACCCTTGAACGCTACTCTGCACATTTATCTTTACTTCTACTTTCTCGACATGCGGATTTCTGTCACTCTTTCCATCTTCGCCCTATTCCACGTCGCCTCAATCTACGCGGCCCCCATCCCACAAAACCAAGGCCAAGAAGACGGCCCAGATATGACAAATCTAGTTGGTTCTCAATCGTCAAGCCTTTCGTAGGTCATCCATGTAGGTCGCACCTCTGGTAAAAACTGCTGACAGTCTACCATTCTGTCCGGCCGACAGGGCTAAAGACGAAGGCATCATTGCTGGGAGTGTAGCCGGCGGGGTATTAGTTGCTGGAGGTGCCGCAGGTGCCGCATACCACTACTTGAGGAAGAAAGCGCCCCCGCGTTCAAACGTCGACCGAGGACTCGCCAGTCAAAGCGGGAAATACTATACTGATGAACCCAAGGATGTCATGCTGTCCACAGTCGAGAAGAAGGTTGACGACGCTGTGGAGGTTGAGAAGATCGAAGCAAAGCAAGTAGAGGAGAAGGCTCGCGAAGAGGAGGGGGAAAAGGAGATTCACGAGGAGAAGCCTCAGGTGAAAGAGAAAGCTGCTGTTGAGAAAGAGGAAGATAAATTGGAGGACGGGTTGAAGAACGTGTTGAAGGACACGAGTGAGATACATCATTAACTCAGTCAAATACTTCTCTTCTGTGTTACTTGTTTTTCTTTATCACCGTCGTTTTGTTTGCGCGCCCCAAATGCAGCGACACCTGGAGCTGTGCGATGGACTTCTGTCCGCTCTGCTCGGCTATGGGAGCCTTGGACGCCGCCGTTGGCTTCAAGGAAATCATGAGTCATGACAGAGCATCAGCATATTATTGGCTGGAGCTACCTCGTTACCGCACCTATCCCGGTTTCCTCACGAGCCCTGAACCACCGTCCACTCTAAACAAGCCTTGTAGGGAACGGAGGCATCAAAGAACGGATCAGTGGCTACCGATTGTTGAGTGACCACTTGCCAGTTCCAGTTTCGTGTACGGAAAACGGGTACCCCTCCCCATCTAGTATGAGGTATGAGTACATAAATAGACGATGCGGGTCCTGGTCGCCCGCTCCTCCCACTGCCAGTCCGCCAAGCCCAATTGCTGACCCACGCCTCACTCAACATTAAAGTGATCGGTGAGCGAGGTTGGATCTACGAAGACAGGAGGGTTCGAAGTCTATGTTGGTGTAGCCGTCAATGCCGAAGATTGCGAGATGAGCCAAACGCAGTGTAAAGTGCTGAGGATAGCCTGCGGTCCCACAACGCAATGTTCGAGAGATGAAGCAGAAGCGAATGTGAGATCTACATTTCCGCATCTGAAACACCATTAAGCGGCTCAGGCATACGGGGGCCTCCTCACGTTGAGTTTGTCCTGGTCCCGCAGCTCTTTCGGCATGCTTTCACGGCCCGTCTCGCATAATTGCGATCCGTGGCCTTGACGCCGTTTCACTTTATGTTTCGCGGGTGGCTTCCGCAGCGGCTCAAGCTTAAGTCTGTGGGATAAACAGTCGCCAACGCTCGCCCTCTAACGCCATTCCTTCTCACTTTCACTTTCACTTTCACTTCCACTATAACTCGACTCCCCTCTTTTCTTTCTTTCATCCCTACTCCTTCAGTCAACTCCTTTCAACGCCGCTCCACACATCCACGTCCTTCTTTGACATCCCCTGCATGCGAACTTTTGTCGCTTTTTCTGTCTTCGCCCTCTTCAGCATCGCCTGTGTGCACGCAGCCCCCGTCCCACGAACCCGTCATCGAGACCGAGCCCGCGATCGAGACCAAAAGCATGACGCAAAATTCGAACATCCCGAAGGCTCTCAACCGTCAAGCCTATCGTAAGTCATCAACAGATACATATCGTACTGTCAGTAAAGATCCTGACAACCTATCATCGCTTTCGGCTTTCAGGGCCAAGGAAAAAGGTATCATCGCTGCGAGTGTAGTCGGTGGGGCTGTAATTGCGGCAGGTGCAACAGGTGTCGCTGCACATATCATCAACAACCAACACAAGAACGAACAAATCCGAATAGCTCAGGGCACTGAACAGGAGGTCGATAATGCTGAGGAGGTGGAGCAGGCGGCTTTGCAGAAGGATAAAGCGGCCGAGGAAGAGTTAGTCAAAGCAGCGACTGAGGAGAAGGCAGGTGTGGGACTGGTACTGACTGAAACGGCCGAGGTCTTGGGAAAAGTACCCCCTCCCTAGTAGCTCATTCAATCTTCTAGCCCGTACTGCTCCTTTCTACGCAAGATTCATTCCATTTTGTGTTTCTGGATGTCCCAAATTGAGGAGTTGAACAAGAATGCTATGAGTACAAGGGAGCCCATCAGTCATGGCGGAGCGTTAGTTGAATATTGATATGATCTCATTGCACATTCATCATCAGTTCGTATTTGGGAGTGTGTGCATTGCTAGGATGATTTTTTGAGGGTTGATAATCCGGTACAACCGATAATTGCTACCAGAGCCCCCACCTCTTAGAGTCACTATCTCCCGGGATCGGATCTATTCTGATAGAGTGCAGTCAGAATCTCTTAGAAAATTTATAGGGTGCTGATGGCGGACGAGAGCATTGAGCGTTGTTCGCCAGGAAGTCACTAAAAGACGAATGGCTGGGGCTAAACGAGAAGAGACTGGTCTGGGCGTTGGGTCGAGTGCCGTATGTAAGATGAAGGACAGAGATCATTGAGGGCCTTTTGCGCGCTGGAAGGAAGAAGCCCAAAACGTTAGGAAAAGCAACCGGCAGCCGTGGCGCCGCCTTCGATGCTTGAAGCCACCTCGAATGTTGTAGGTTGTTGTTGTGATATGAGGTCACTCTTGGTGGAGAGCGCAAGGGTTGTCAGACCCAGAACGAATGAAAAGCCTGCTTGTCGAGCAAGTCTATCCGGTACTCAAAGTTGTCTGAAACAACCGGAATCCGTTGGCTGAACAACAATCAAAGCCATGAGCAGCTTGTGCGTCAACGCCTGTGAGGTCTAGCATTGGCTTAAATTCGAAGGAGACCTATTCAGTATTAGAAGGCTTGAGATACACTCTGGGTTATTCAATACCTAGGATAAGTACTGATCAATAAATCATAGACGGAGAGGATGCAAAACTTTTTCTCGAAATATCCGTTATATTTTCAGAGGTCCATCGTAGTGTGATGGCTGGAGGGTCAACGCGATGTCTTTGGCTCAACCAGTGGGTCCTGTGGCGACCCAGTCAAGTGGTTGTTCCAATCACTCCAAGGCAAGATAAGATCCAGGGTTGTTTACGCAATGCTAGTCCTTGGTGGGCAACGCTCAGTCTAGACAGCCTCGGGGTGTAAGTGATCGGCGACTCCACGTGCCAGTCCGCAATCCAATTACGAAAAACTCTACACCATGGTCCCCCACAACGATCCGCCATCGCTGTACCGCTACTACCTTGTATATCTACGGCGACGGCCACAGCAGACCTCAATCGTTCTCATCTGCGTCTTTTCCCTCCTCCTCCTGCACGCTGAATGGGCGTACTTCGCGCCTCGAATATTCCTCTCTCCCGCGTCACTCCGTCCTCCCGATGAAGACCAGTTGCCTCTAAAGATATTAGCATCTGAAGCACGGTACCAATCAAACCTAAAAGCACGGCAGGAGATGATCCATCGATATGGACCGGAGCCGAGCATCATTGAAGCGTGCGTACGTTGCAATCTCTGGTCAATTCGGGCACCCAGATGGTGACCTTACGCCTGTGCCATTCTCGCACCCGCAGCTTTCCAGGGGATATTCAGATGTATACCGTATGGGACTTCTTCCAGCCCGCGTTCAACTGCCCCCATACCGTTGAGCGGATTGGGACTCTGGGAGTGGGTGGCAAGTGGGTGTGTGGGCTGGACAGGATAGCCGAGAAGGAGGATTGCGTTGTGTATTCATTTGGTGAGTGCTCAAAACCACTATCGAATCTTAACCTATTTACTGATGAAGCGCGTCCTTGATCGTTAGGTAGTAGCTGGGAATCTTCGTTCGAAGCGGGGTTATTGAGAAGAACCAAGCATTGTAAAGTGTACGGGTATCATTATGATAGTAAGAAGGTTAGTTTCCTTTTACTTGGTGTGATATTGCGTACGCTGACTCCTTCGCGCCTCTCGCTATGTAAAATAGTTCGGACCCGAAGTGCGATGGATAGACAGGCTAGGGTGGCGGACCAAATTTCAACGATATGGGCTATCCTGGACTGACGAAGACGCAGATTTCCGGACGCTTCCTACCCTCATGTTTGACAATGGTGCGATGGGCCTCAGGGAGATGGGATATCCCCTATGTCTGATTCCAATTCGCATTTTAGGACATGATTTTGTCGACCTTGTCGTGATAGACATTGAAGGTCCGCGTCGTTGTGGCCTGTGATTCTTATCCTTCACTATGTTGACGTTATTGCTATAGGCTGGGAGTTTCCAGCTCTGACGGCTGTCCTTCAGTCCTACGCCGGTCTTACTCTACCCTTTGGCCAACTGCAAGTAGAAATCCATATGGATGGCATGGAGTTCTCAGAATTTCAAAAGTGGTGCGTACCTTTACCCTATCTTTGAACTATCGACTCGGCTTGTTCGTTCTAACCAAAGCTATGCCGTCGACGTTAGGTGGGAAGCCCTGGAAGCTGCTGGCCTGCGACCATTCTTCTCCGAGCCGAACATGATATACCACAACATCAATCGAGGCCGGCCGGATATCTCAGAGGTATGTCCTCTGCATTACCATATATGTCCGACTCGCGTAACGGAAGGCTGACCATGTTCGTGTTCTAGTACTCATTCCTCAACATTCGAGGATCCAACGCGTTCATCAGTAATGATCATTATGACCCTAGCTATGGTCGACCACAGCCGACATTGAAGGTCGCTGGGCCGGATGGATATTGATGCTTCACGTCTAATCTATGATTTTACTTAATCGAGGGTTGTCAGTCAGGACAGCATCGAGTACTTTATGTCAGACCATTTCATATACATTTCGACCGCGGCCCCCAGTCCCTTTCTCTCAACAAACAGCATCGCAACCAACATCGGCATAAACAATCCCGAGATTTTCTCAATGAGTTCCCACTTTTTCAACATTGCTTCTTTGTTCACACCCAATC